>CAXKVX010003034.1:0-45595 GCA_964058865.1 Eleocharis quinqueflora | reverse complement strand
AACATCGATTCTCAACTCAAACCCTAGTTTAGCGCTGCGCTCTCTCGTCCCGCCGCCTCCACCACCACTCGCGACCAAAAACCCTAGTGGCTCCATGACGACCCGGTTCAGGAAAAACAGGAAGAAAAGAGGCCACGTCAGCGCCGGTCACGGTCGTATCGGAAAGCACCGTAAGCATCCCGGTGGTCGTGGTAACGCCGGTGGCATGCACCACCACCGCATTCTCTTCGACAAGTACCATCCCGGGTACTTCGGAAAGGTAGGTATGCGCTACTTCCACAAGCTCAGCAACAGGTTCCACTGTCCGATTGTCAATGTCGAGAATCTCTGGTCGATGGTGCCGGAGGAGGTGAAGGCGAAGGCGAGTGGCGACGCGGCGGCGCCGATGGTGGATGTGACGCAGTTCGGGTACTTCAAGGTGCTAGGCAAAGGGAAGTTGCCATCTCAGCCTATGGTTGTGAAGGCCAAGACCATTTCGAAGATCGCAGAGAAGAAGATCAAGGCAGCTGGTGGCGTCGTTGTGTTGACTGCGTGAGATCTAGATCAAAGGTTATTGTTAGGTGTGATATTTTTGTTGTTGTTGTTGTGAACTTAGTAGTACTGGTTTTGATCTGTGTTGAAGACATTTCTGTTACAAACATCAATTTTGTTTAATTGCTGGTTGAAATATGTTTAATTGCAATCAGGTTAAGTACCTTGTGATGTTTGTTTGTGGTTAATACAGTTGGTGAACAAGATCTGCTTAGTAATTGAATGCAGTATACTGCTTAGCTTATTGTTTGGATTGGAAGATAATGTTGATAGGCTTTTGATTTCAGATTATTGAAATATACACAAACAGTGCTTGGTGTTTAGCTTGAAGTTAAAATTATTTCAATGTGGTGGTTAGGCCTTTGTTTTCAGGTTTTTTCTTATGCCAAGTTGGTTCATCTTCTGAACAAAACTAGGAGATCAAGGAACTTAATTTTTTTTATGCTCTTGTTTGATTGATCATTGCGTTTGTTACATATAATTTTGAAGTAACAAAATATAAGTTTTAGGAGCTTAAAATAATAGTCCTGATCAACCTTAATCTCATATCTTATTGCCTATCCAAACATGGCAAATTGGCAATCTATTTTGCTCGGTTTTGATGTGGATTTGTCCATTTAGTTTGCATTGTTTCTCTGGTAGGTGAAATTCATTGGCAGATGTAGTCCTTTGATTGATAATTGGAAGTAATCCTTTACAAATCTTTGATAATCCATATGAATGGATTTGCTCGATCGTAGCTCGGTTTCAGCTCTGGGAACTTTTCGACAACAATACTATTTGTAGATGTGGCAAGTCGGATCAGTTGGGCGGGTTCGGATCGGGTTAGTTTGACTGTTTATAATAATCGGGTTGCGGTCAGATCGGGTGAGATCGGGTCGGGTTTTGGGTCTTCATGAGTCGGGTGAGGTCAGGTTGGGTTTCGGGTCGGGTCGTGTTGATTTTTTCGGATAACGGGTCGGGTCGGTCGAGATCGGGTCAGATTTTTGGTCGGATTGCATCGACCATTTTCGGGTCTTGGGTCGGATCGGACGAGATTAGATCGGGTTCGGGTCAGGTTGCATCGACAACTTTCAAGCATTTTTTTGAGTTTTAAGTTCAATCGGACGAGCTCGGGTCGTGTTATCAGTGTTAGCTGGCATGTCGATTTTAGAAATCAAATTTTGTTGAGGAAGGATCCGATGTAGTTTTTGGTGTCACAAATATCATTAAATTTTTTTATAAATTTTAAATTTTAAAATTTAAATGAAAAATTCAAACTATTAATATTATTCATTTAAATGAAATATGTATATGTAATTATATATAAACATATTAAAATTAATTCATCATAATTAATTAAATTCATTCTTTTGTTCATCTCTTAAAATTATATGTGAATGTGTTTTTTATTGAAATAAATGATATCAATGAAGCAACTGGTGGCATCAGCTTTTTCTCAATTTTGTTTTTAGCTACTTTTTAATCTGTAAAAAAAACAAGACATATATTAAAGCTTTCCGCCTAAGCAGAAATTAATTTAGTTTAAAGAGCGGCTCCATCTGACTTAGAAAGCTTAAAAAATTGTCGAAATGATTTAGTTTGGATTCTATATCATTCAAATTGATGCAACTCGTAACAAATTGTCATAAAATCTACCAGTGATTGGAGCAAAATAAAACCCAAGAGCTCATAATGTAATACCGCCAGCGAATTGCTACACGGATCACTACTTATCTTAGCGCCATAGCAGACCAGAACCAACGCCGTCCACACAAAAAGGAATTGCTACACGGATCACTATTTATCTTAGCGCCATAGCAGACCAGAACCAACGCCGTCCACACAAAAAGCCGGAGTCAAATATAAAATAAAATGCACACATCTTCCAGGCCAAACTCGACGAACGCTAGCTACTATAAATTAAGAAATACAAATAACTTCTCTCACCTTCCCACAAATTAAGAAATACAAATAAGACGAGCCAAAACAGAACACCACAGCATGCAAAACGTCTAGAAAGAGAGATGATAGAGGCGGGTTTCACCTTCTCCCGATTCCTCTGCAACCTCCGTTGCCTCCTCCGATGCATCAGCATCGTCTACTTCCACGACCTTCTGCTCAGCCTCTTCTTCTTCTACCACCACCTTATCCCTTGCACAATTCATCTCCTCTCCACTGCCACCACTGCTGAGCTCACCTCCATGCACATCTGGACCCCACTTCTTCACCGTCGCTCCAAGCCGACGCTCGTGTTGATCCATGGCTTCGGTGGCGATGCCAAGTGGCAATGGCACAATCAGATCGGAGCTCTCTCTCGCTCCTTCAATCTCTACATTCCCGATCTAATCTTCTTCGGCAATTCCCGATCCAACAGTCCCAATCGCTCTGTCCATTTCCAAGCCAAATGCATTGCGCAAGCGATGAAGCAACTGGGATTGGAGAGGTACAATGTCGTGGGAATAAGTTACGGCGGATTTGTGGCGTATAGGATGGGATTAGACGTGGCGAGCGAGAAGGTGGAGAAATTAGTGGTGCTGACGAGTGGGGTATGCGCGTCAGACGAGAGAAGGAGGGAGTTGGTGGAGAGGGAGGGTCGGGATGTCAGAGAGATACTGTGCCCTCAGAGGCCCGAAGATCTTCGACTGCTCGTGCACCGCTCCATGCACCGACCGCCAAAATGGATGCCAGATTTTTATCTCCGCGATTTCATCGAGGTTTGTATTGCTACATGCTGTATCTATCTGTGTGATTTCACGTATACATGCAACTGTTAATCTGTTATGAATTTGTCCGTTTCAATCCGAAATGGAGGGCTACCCACTTTTTTTCATTTAAAACGGGCGGTACAGAGCTCTCTCCATACCACAGAAAGTGCTAGCTCAACAATCATCGAGAAATAATAGCGTTACTAATGTTAGTGTTATGTTAGTTCATAGTCCATTATTAGTAAGTAGTGAACTAATAATGAATGAATGTTGTGTCGTATTGGCTTCTGCTGTTAATTAACTATGACTTAGTTGTCACTATAGCTAATAGCGTGCTACAGTGTTCGCTTTTATTTTTTTATATTAATTAAACGGTTTATTATTGTAATACGAAATTTAACTTTTTCGTGCGGAGCGCAAACGCGTACAACTAGTTTATATAACACCCCGTCGCCATATTCAATGCATATTCTATTTCTATGACTAGTTTATATAATTTTGAACTTTGAAACGTTTCTAGTATTTAAAATTGTGGGGGGAAATGGGAAAATTTTGCAAAAAGGATACATTATATTGTAATAAAGATTTGTGCCATAACAAATTTCTTATACAAATGTTAACAGTTTAAAAGTTGTAAACTTAAAATAAATCAAATTAAAATTTGTTGGGATGTGTCAAGACATGTCTAGATGTATTGGAGTGTCTACAAGATCACATATGCATGTCGGGCACTTAGCTTGTCATTTTGTGTCATGTCAAGTGCATCACTGTTCAGACATGACTCTTTTTTGACATGACACATGACATATGATACATGACATATAAGCACAACATGGCCCAGCGGTTAAACATGCGTGCGGTGTCGGACACATGCTTGGGCAGGATTTGTGATGCTCACATGCCAAATGTAAAAGTTGAGTTACCAAACTAGTATTGACACCGCCGCCCCAATTTTTATTTGGTTACAACACAACTAAAGTGGTTGATTATGTGATTTTCTATTGCCCCAAATAATAATAAAAAATATAAGCAAAATTCTTTGCCTTAGTTTTATGGTCCTTGAGATGAGAAAAAACATACACCTTAAAAGGACTCCTTTAAATACTGAATGCATTTAGTTAATCATGCAAACACCTATTAAAAGCTTTTGTAAACATTTCCTCTATACATTGAATAAAATGGAGATGTAAGCATATATTTTTTTTAAATTGACTTTGTTTGTTTGTGCCCCCGCTTTTGTTGGTGACATAGGCACGCATCTCCAGTCTGGCTGTAAGTTCTGTTTCGACTCCTTGAAATGCGACAAGTCCATAAATTAAATAGGCCTAATTGGTTTTCGGACAAATTATTATTTATTGTTCTTTTCATTTCTGGCCCGTAAGCAGTGCCACTCACACTGTCACACACACCTGTTTCCATCCCCATGGAATTCGAACACACATCCGCACCTTTTGTATGAGGTCTCACCTTCCACGCCTTCACCAGTCACCACTGAACTAGAAGTGGTGACTTAGTCTTAGTTGAATATTATCGAACATTTATTAAATTGATTATTTCTTGATCTTAATTAAAATTCAGTTAAATTTTAAAGAATTGAATTAATTATAGACAAATTGTGAACCAATTGCAAATTGGATGTAGAATTAAATACAAATATGTGCAAATATTTTAATAGATTAACTAAATTTTAATTCTATCTTCACAAAGATAATTAAGTTATTCGCACAGAGAAACAGGAATCTAAATTTAAGTTATTCGATACAGTGATGGAAGAACTTCTATTTAAAGTGGCTTGTGCACTGTGATGTCCAGAACCAAACTCGCATTTTAGCTTATGGACAAATAATAAATATTATTCGATTATAAGATGAACTTAATATGAATTGAATATAAATAAAAAAAATTATGAATTTGATTTGATTATGAACTTCAACTTTTTATCAGTGAGCTAATTCATCAGTTGAGAACTAAACAGTTGGCAATCAATCAAAGAACAAAAATGGACTTATTTACAAGCAAATAGCTTCTTTTTTTTGCATCTAACCTTCCAGAAAGATTAAGGTCCATCCAAATATTTCTTCTGTCACGGTTTTGATGCGCCAAAGTATTTGGCTACCGACTGGCTCGCGGCTCTTCAAAGCTCCAAAGGAATCTATGAAGCATCTGACAGAGCTGATCCGTATGCCCACATTATTTTAAACAGAATTTTATATAAAAGCCTCTAAAATTTTAATATTACATATTTATCCACTAAAATATCATAATTACATATTTAGCCATTTAAAACACAAAATATTTCATACAAAGTTTTCTAAAAGTTCAATATTACATATTTATTCACTCAAATTTCATAATTACATATTTATTCAAGTAAAACACAAAATGTTTTATTATTGTCCAGCATTACTTCAAATTAATAAATTTAATGCAAATTAATAAATTTAATGTAAATTAACAATTAAATGGTAATTACCACTCTATAACACTAAATGAGGTAGGAAATTGAAAACGGGTCGGGCCAGGTCAGATCGGATCAAATTCGCCTGAGTCAACGGATTGGCCGGGCCATGAGTTTGTCGGACTAGGTTTGGGAAGAAGGGTATAATCGTTAGCTTCTTTATTTCACACCGCTTCTCCTCTCCTCTATTTAGGTATTTGACAAAATTCGTATGTGTTTGACCCGCCCCGAAAACTCCGAGATCGTGATCTGGCCCGGCCCGACCGGAGGCAAACTCGTCCAAAAAACTCTAGAGTCAAAGACGGGTAGTGACCATCCTTTTTGGAAAAAAAACATGTGTTAAAACTCGTGCGGACACTCTAAAACACTAATAGAGGTAGGGAATTGAAAACGTGTCGGGCTGTGTTGGGCCTAACTCGCCCGAGTCGAGTGGTTGGCCGGGCCGACGGGTTTGCGGATCAATTTTAACACAAGTTTTTTCCAAGAAGTATGGTCGCTATCCGTCTTCAACCCTCGCTTTTTTTACGGGTCTGCACGGGTTTGCCTCGGGTCGCGCCGTCGGGTCGCGACCTTAGGGGTTCAGGCCGGGTCGAGTTTGTATTTAGGAGATTTCAGTGGCTAAATATGTAATATTAAAGTTTTAGAGGCCTTTATATGAAACGTTTGGTGTTTTAAATGGATAAATATGTAATTATGAGATTTTAGTGGCTAAATATATAATATTAAAATTTTAGAAGTCTTTATATAAAATTCTGCTTTATTTTAAGCATGCAATATGATCTAAAAAAAGAATCATAAATTAATGGACTATGTATATAATTTATTAGACCTGGGCCACCACCAGCAGACAGCAGTTTTCACTTTTCACAAAGCTCCAAGTGGCATTCCACTATGTTTGAGAGTGTCACGTTGAATTTTATAACTACTACCTACTTTATGTCGTTATTTCTGAATAGAAGAAACTAGAAAGGCATGATATCAATTAGATCAGTTTTAGCATATAACCTGTATCTCTCGATCGTCATGTGCCTAATTGCAGTGGTCCTTTTGGGATGGAAACTCGGCCATGTCTGATCTAAATAAAAGTTGATTGACTATAAAAAAAAAGTATTTGAATGACCCATAATCCATAATTATGGTGGAGAATTCTCTTTTAAGTGGTATGGATTGTTAGAATTCATGCACGTTGTGTGGACCAACTAGAAAAGTAGGATGGATCCCTAAATTGTTGAGCTGGCTTGAGTATAACAACAACAACAACAATTAAGCAAATACTTGATCCACATGAAATATGTATTTATTAGGGATGGCTTCCTCATCCTAATTCACTATCATGCAATCAATTTTGGGATGGAGGTTGGGAAGATATCACCGATATTGATTGTATTGTCACACATTTATCGGACTTCCAAAGTGAAGTTTATCTGACTACTCCGTTTATATATTACTAAAAATGTTTTCATGAATTAAAGGATAACAACTAGTCAAGAGGAAAAGATCTGAAACAATAGAATTATAGTTTCAAAAAAGTTTAGAATTATAGAAAGTGTCAGAGGCTTTAGCCTTTATGTATGGATAACAAAGCACCAATGTAAGCCCAGAGCCCAAAGCCTTTTGCTTAAACTAGAGAGAACCCAATAAAGATCCGTCAACCTTTTGTCACTCTTCCAGGAATCATGCTTGTAATATCATAAACTGGACTAATAGTCTAGTCTTAAAAGGTTTTCGTATGAACAAGGTAGAGCACAGTTATTCAAATATAAAATCTGTATGGTATTTCGATGGTTTTTATATGCACTGTTTGCCAGGTTAAGTACATGGACCAGAGAAAGGAAAGAGTAGAGCTTCTTGAAGAATTGCTTAATAACGGGGCTGGTGTTAAGTCCATCCCTGCCCTATCTCAGGTATTCTTATATGCTCATAGGTTTTCATACCAGTTGTAAGCACACAATATATATATATATATATATATATGTATATATGTATGTGTGTGCGTGTATATATATGTATGTATATATATATCAGGCTTTTAAAAAACTTCGTTTTAACTTGAAAAAATCTTTAACATTAAGTTTTTGAAAAATAATCGTTTTTTCTTATTTTCTATATTTTAACCGTTTTAACTTGAATTAAACCGTTTAAATTCGTTTTATTTGGGTAGCGTTAAAATCATTTTTTACAATTTACAGCAGCAAAAATTCACATGTTTAGTCATGACCTCCAAAATAGTTCTATTTACTCTAAACTAACTAATTATAATTATACATAAGCAATCCACCGACGAATCCTATCACATGCCTCAGAACAAATTTCTATACTTCTTAATCAACATATTTAACTTAGTCGGGTAGTTACCAGTATTATGATGGAGTGTTGATTGCTTGAGTATATTGGCCTTGTGTATTATATTGATGCTGACATGAGATATTATTATGTTGGTGCGACTTATGCAAATAGATAATAGAGCTTATAAAAACAAACATTGACGCACATTTTCAAAATAAAATACATTCTAAATTCTAATTATTAAACATATCAGATCACATCACGCATATATTTAGATGATAAAAAGAAAAAGCAGCAATGTGAATAATATTGTTAAATATATTATATAGTACATAGTTACATACAACCATACATATGACAAAAAGTATGCATATTCGCACCATAATTTGATCTAAAATAAATGAATAATATATAAAAAAATGATTATTCATTTTTTAATTTAACTTTCGTATAACACCGTTTTAATGTTAAATCGTTAAGCGACCACCTCACCGTTAAGGACCGTTAAACGTTTTTTAAAAGCTTAATATATATATATATAGAGCATGGCTAAAATAATATGCATAGTACACCCCATTTCGTACTATGCATATAGATATAGGTCAATAAATTGAGATTTAAGTTGCTCAATAAATTCTTCATATGAAAATATTATAGGAAATCAAATTTCGTGATTTTTAGAGCTTTCTTGCTATTTTTTAAATATTTTTTAAAAACAGTCCAGATTTAATACTACAAAAGTGTCATTTCTGGGCTGTTTTTAAAAAATATTTAAAAAAATAGCAAGAAAGCTCTAAAAATTACAAAATTTAATTTTCTAAAAGATTTTGATATGAAGAATTTATTGAGCAACTTAAATATCAATTTAATGACCAAATTAAATATAAATTACCGCATAGTACGAAATATGATGTACTATGCATATTATTTTAGCCATGCTCATATATATATATATATATATATATATATATATATATAGAGAGAGAGAGAGAGAGAGTGAGAGAGAGAGAGTTGGGCTATGGTGTTCCGCGAAGTACAAAACCTCTTGCGCTTCGCATTTATATTTCAAATTTTAAAGTCCGAATGAGTGATCCAAACCGTTGAACATGATCTTCATGTTGAAATATCCTTGGAAACCGAATTTTACATTTTTATTATTTTTTACTATTTTTTACATAGATAAAAAAGTTGTTGATTTAACAATTTATGGGTCATCCGTTATGAGTGATTTTTCACCTCTCTAAAAATAGCAAAAAATTTGCAAAAAATGTAAAATTTAGTTTTTAAAGAGATTTCAATATAGAGATCATGTTTAACGGTTTGGATCGGTCGTGTGGACTTTGAAATTCGAGATATACATACGAAGCACAAGAGATTTTGTACTTCGCAGAACACCATAGCCTCACTATATATATATAAATATATATGGAGAAATGCTATTATGCTTTGCAAAGTACGTGCTTTGCAATTGTGGACCATTAGATCACATTTTTTTGATTCGTGCGCACATGATGATTGAAGATCCGATGGTTCACAATTGCAAAGTACGTGATTTGCAAAGCATAATAGCATTTCTCATATGTACATATATATATATGAGAAATGCTATGGTGCACTACAAAGCCAAGATTAGTTTTGGCATCATGCTCAAATTTTAATTTTTAAAATTAAAATGGCCGATCCAATCCATTCAATGTGATCTCCATATTGGAATCTTACTATAAACCAATTTTTTCATTTTTTAGAATTTTTTTACTATTTTTAGAAGGGTGAAAAATCAGCAATATTGGATGGCCAGAAATCATTATATCAATAAATTTCATACCACTCTAAAAAATAGTAAAAAAATGAAAAATATGAAAAAATTGATCTCTAGTGAGATTTCAATATGGAGATCACATTGGACGGTTTGGATCAATTGTTTCAAATTTTTTATTTGAAATTTGAACGTGATGCCAAATCTAATCTTGACTTCGTAGTGCACCATAACATTTCTCATATATATAAACCATCCACCTAATCTTCGTGGTTTGAGAACTGCATCAGTAATTTTGTGCCTTAAAATTAGACGCATGACCAATCATAAATTAAACAGTCGCCACAAAATTTAACACTACATTTGTGCTGGAATTATTCCCTTCGCTATGACGGGTTAACGACGGGTTAACACTACATTTAAAATTTTAATAACGTTTAATTTTTCTGTGTTTCGACGGGTTAACGATGATTTAATGACAGGTTAACGTGGATTTTTAAGGCGGGTTATGACGGGTCAGGTTGGGTCAGTTTGAGGCTTTTTCGAGCCTGGTTTAACACAAATTCTTTTTTCCAACAATCTTGGCCACTACCCGTCTTAGGCACCCGATTTTTTTGGACAAATCTGCTTGAATTTATCCTTAGAAATTGTTAATTTAATAAATATTGTTTTACTTTTTACACAGGAGACGTTAATTTTGTGGGGGGACCAAGACAAAGTTTTCCCTGTTGATCTTGGTTATGAGCTACATAGGTATATTCCTAATATTATAATAATAATAATAATACCTAAAGTTTGTGTTAATTTCATCCATATCCCTTAACATTGTAAAATATTATGCATGTGGGTATATTCTGGCAAATATTCTTCTCTCCTTTTAAACCTTTAATATCACATATGCTTCTTACTTCTTTATGCATCGTATATATATTTGGAAAGAGTCTCAGTGGATTCTTCCTCTCAAATTTTGCAATTAATTTCTTTGTTTCCGCTTTAGGGATATGGATGATACATTTTGCTATTGGAACAAAATACAATTATACAACAACACAAAAGGTTCCATTCTGTATTAACTCCTCTCTCTCTCTCATTATTCTGTATAGACATTTGGGGAAAATGTCGAGGCTGGAGATAATAAAGGATGGAGGACACGCATTGCAGTTGGAGAAGGCGCGCCAAGTCAACCACCACATCCAGCTCTTTCTTTTGCCTCCATCTTATAGTAAATGAAATTTTGTTTATGCTATATTAATAATGTGTACTTATATATATTTGATCTATATGTCTAGATCCTCTTAATCTGGAAACAGGTGTAGCTGATTATGTATGATCTAGGAGATGGGAGGTTAGCACTATGTATGTATGATCCGGGAGAGGTACTGCCTTGCCAGTATCTCGGTACTAATAATGTACAATATCTGTGATATCACTATTAATATTCTTCATCCAGCCCTCTTTTCTTGAATTAATTGCCCCAAAGTTATTTCAGTTTGAAAAGGAATGATATCATTATTAATTGCCTCAGATTAGTATTTGTGATATCATTATTAGTTTTGTACTAATCAGTAATCATGTACAATATCTGTAGTACCACTATTTTGGCTACTTAAAAAATGATATGAAACTGAATAATTCAATATGCCTGTATTTTATTTAGAGAAAATTTTATTTATGCCATTCAAAATTGAGGAAATCGTGACAATGCCACTCAAAATCAACTTCTTAATTTTTTGTCACCCCAAAACAACACTTGCTCCATTATTTGCAATATTTTATTTTAAAGACAAAAATGCCCTTGACACACCTCACACCACGGAAGGCTGAACTTCTGTACTGACATCAGTTCGCATGTACCTAGTTCTTCCCTAAACGAAGAGGGAGAAGTCATGAAAAACAAAAAGGGAGGAGGGATGGACGTAGAGGTTTAACCCCTTGGTACACTAGTATCGAGGAGGGAGAAGCCATGTCGCCACGAAAGGCAAAAATGCCCTTGATACACCTCACACCACGGAAGGCTGAACTTTTGTACTAACATTAGTTCGCATGTACCTAGTTCTTCCCTAAACGAAGAGGGAGAAGTCCTGAAAAACAAAGAGGGAGGAGGGATGGATGTAGAGGTTTAACCCCTTGGTACACTGGTACCGAGGAGGGAGAAGCCATGTCGCCCCTGGTACACTTAGTTATTCCTGCTAGGAGTAGCAAATTTTTGGACGAAGATGAAGAAGACGACTCATCTGAAGACCAAGAGAAGTTGGAATCCGACGATGTGGCGGCGACGACGGTGTGACGACGACACTGCTTCTGGCATACCGGGAGCTAGGGGCGGATGTAGGTTGAACCAGGGGGACAAGTGCTCCCCCTAGGAAAAAAATTGCAAAAAATCTATGTGTATTTGTACGATTTGTCAATTTTTTTGTGCAAAATTACCATGTATATTTAAAAATCTACGTTATTTTGCCCCTGGAAAAAATTTATAAATCTTGCCCCCCCTTTCCCGACGAAAATCCTGAATCCGTCCCTACCGGGAGCTAAATAAGCCCCGAATCTAAAATCCTCTCTGGCGGAATACGACGATGTGATGGCTGGGGAGGAAGAAGCCATCCAATTGGGAAAGCAGAAGAAGCCATGACAGACTGGAGAGGAAGGAGGGCTACCGATTAAGTCAGGGGCAATTTTGTTTTTATAATAAAAAAATGGCAAATAAGAGGGCAAGTGTTGTTTTTTGTGGCAAATAAAAGAGAAGTTGATTTTGAATGATATTTTCATGATTTTTCCAGATTTGAGTGGTACAAAATAAATTTTCCTTTTTATTTATCTATTCATATTTTTAATTCGACTTACAAAAATATATGCAACTGTACTTCTTTTTGCAAACTAGTGTGGACAAATTAAATTACAGCTTAGTAAGCTTATCAAATAGAAGCATGGGCGAATCCAGAATTTTCGTCGGAGGGGGGCAAGATCTATAAAAAAATTTCAAAGAAGGCAAAATTAGACACATTTTTAAATATACATGGTTATTTTACAAAAAAAAAAAATTCAAATCGTATAAATATACAGTATTTTTTCACAAATTTTTTTCGAGAGGAGACCCTGGCGCTCTCTAAATCCGCTCCTGATTAGAAGGTGATGATATTTTTCACCTAAGTTAATTATATAGATTCAACTCCCCTGGAAATTAAAGCCATAAAGGCATCAAAGGTAAACTAGGATGACAATAAATTCTAATAGTGAAGAAAAGAAGTTAAAACATAGACACGTTGCTTTTTCAGTCTCTCCCTTTGCTCGTATGTTTCTTCTTTCTAATTCTTTCGACGTTTCCTTTTGGGCCTCAAAATGAGTTGATATATATAGTTAAAAGTCACGATACTATCGTGGATTATTCCGTTTGCTTGTCATAGGTTGTCCGGACATTCTCAAATTTCGGTGGCATATATTTGATATAGATATGCGTGTGATGTTAGTGCAATACATATTTGATATTTTAGGTGGCATATCGTATTATTTTATATTATTGATTTGTAGAAATGAATTTGCAGAAGTTGATTCTAATTTCTAACATTTGTGATGAAGATTTTGTGGGTAAGCTCTTGAGGATGGTGTCCAAATAGCTCGGTTGGGATGGCGTCGTGAGCTCTATAGAAGCTTTATAAACTAAAGGACTTGTCTATCAACCCGAAGAGGTGTACGCTCAATTTTGCTCACACGAGGAGGATCACAAAGAAGTTAAGAGCACAACCTCAACTAAAACTTTGCCTTACCGGATCAATTTTCATTTAATCCACCTTATAGGTTCGAGTCAAGCGAAGTCATATACCAAAACCTTCACCAAGTTCTCTCTAAATACAAGGACCTCCTTACCAAGCTAGTGAAATGAGGAATAGAATTCAAAAGGAAGGTGAATGGAGAGAGACTAACTCAAGGCAAAAATGTTGTATGCCTATCTTGCAACAAGGAATGTCATAACATTCAAAATTGTTATGTGATCTTTCCTCAAAGAAGAAAATCATAAGAAGGGTGATTTAAGAAGACTAACAAACAAGAAAGCTATGCAAGCAACTTGGATAAGCGAATCCGAAGAAAGTGAAGATGAATAAGAAGAAGTAAATCTCGGAGGAGGAGATGTGGACAACAAGTTAGCTCTCATCGAAAAGAAACCAAGAACATGCTTGGAGATTGCGCTTGAAATCATAAAGAAACAAGGGATAACAGACCCGGAGAAGATTCACATCTTGAAGAAAATGGTTCAAGCTAAGGACGATTATGCAAAAGAACAAGAAGAAGCTCTAATGAGAGGTGAATTCCCAAGAGTGGTCCTCAACAACAAAATAGAGCAACCTCCATCACTTGTAAAGAAGGATGGTGATAAGCAAAACGAGAAACCTTTGAGCCTTTGTAAAGCGGATGACCAAGCGCAAAAGATAACAACTCATCTCTTATTTGACAATTTGCATAACAATTAAAGTACTAACCTTGCACATGAGTTTTGGTGAAGATGCATGTTAAAACAGGTACACATCAATGTCAAGCATGCTCAAACATGCCTTGGACAAGTCAAGATATGCTCAAGTCATCAAGGAAAGGCTTCAATGTGCAATACAGAGCTTAGCGTCACCATAACGCTTCAAGACCCGTTATAATGAGTCACTAAGACGTTATAACGGATGCCCAAGGCGTCATAAGTCATAACGCCTCAGGAGGAGAGAGAAGCTGCAGAAGCTGGGATTTTCTCGAAGCAAGCGTTGCTGTAACGCTTCAGGAAGGCATCACAACGGGTTATAACCCGTTATAACGAGTGAGCAAAGCGTTATACTGGGTTCCTGAAGAATTGGCCCACAAATCAGTTGCAAAAGGGCAAAACAGGAAGAAGTCCAAGGCGTTATAGAGGAGATGTAATGCTAGGAAGGATTTTGACTGATCCAAGATCCCAATAAGTGCTCATCCTATATTAGAGATGCATAAACAACCATCAAAACATTTCTACAAGGTTCCCAACATCAATTGAGCACATAAAAGAGCCTGATTCAAGTCTCCTCCAGCTACCTAACCTAGAAAATAATTAGGATAGCTATTATTATCTTATTGTCTATTCGAGAACAAACCCTTAGCTATTTTTAGCCTTTGGTGTATCACATTTATGTTGTCAAATGGTGCATCCCTGTCCTAGATTGTGTTATCAATCGGACCTTTTTACCGTGTATTGTGGTGTTGTCCCGTGTATTGGTCTAGGAAAAGAAGATTGACTTGCTTGTGTAGAAGAAGTCAAAGATCGACTCCGCACTTTGTAAAAGAACACTCGTTTAAAGTGAAATTAGCCTAAAAAGAAGATTTTATTCCGGGAGACCCGTGGACGTAGGCCTAAGTTGATTTGATAGACCGAACCACATTACATATCGTGTTCTCTTGTTCTCGATTGCTCTCTCTTCACATACTCTCTCTCTCTCTCTCTCTTTAGTACTTTGCTCTTAAATTTGTGATTTGCTCAATTAGTTCTTGAAATCGCTTGCTCAATTACTTGGCTAGGTGGTTAAGGTCTAAAAGCTTTAACTTGAATTGAAATCTCTTTCGCCTATTGAATTGATCTAAGTCTTATGCATTAAGCACCAACCATAATTTCTAACAAGAATCACAACTTACGATGATAACATGACACCATGCATGGAATATGTCTTCTTCATTTTCTCGTGCATCTCTTCATGGTGGGGGTGGACCTTTCTTTTTAGTTTCTTCCGAGAGTGCATGAGCAGCTGGGATTTGGAGATATCTTGAGACACTTTCACTTTTTTCATCTTGGTATTGGTCCTCAAGCCAATTCTTGAAAACAAAACAGTGTTCAATCACATGTCCTAAGACTTGGTGATAGAGACAATAATTTGAGTTGTTTGCTTTACCCATGTCTTGAGATCTTTTACATGGGGGTAATGGGATTTCTTGTAAGAAATCTAACGATCCTTAATACGGAAAATAACCAAGAATTATTGTGTACCTCCAGCCATTATTTTCCTTATGTGAGTTGTTGAAGTATCTACAAAGAACTGCGAGAAAATCGAAGAGCACTACTAGATCGAAGTTCTTCCCTTTACTTGATGATATACTCCAGGATCTCGGTCCAGACCTTGTCTCTCTTCTCTCTATATGCTTCTCGCTTGTTTTGTATGTGTGATAGAGTGATACTACATCAGTTCTCCATTAGAACTGAGTGTATTTATAATAGGCTAATTAATCACCCAATAGATGCCATCAAATAGTGCATAAAATTAAGGACTGAGATCATTTCTGAAATAATTAATTAATCAAATAACCCATATTAATTAATTAATTACATTCTACCACTTGATCTTATCATCTGATGTAATCATAATGCATCTATTATCTCAATGTCAAAAAGAAAAGAAACAAAAACACGAATCATGACAATACGTCATCTTTAGCGAATATTACTTTGCATGTATCACAATGCATCTTGCAACTTTAAATTTAATATTTATGTGATCAATTTTAAACTTTATGAATAAACTCAATGTTTATTCTAGGTCTTTAACTTTAACAATGTAATTCTCAACTATATGATCAATCAAATTCAATGTGCACAATCAACAAGAGAATAACATTAAACTTCATTGAAGAGTTTTACAATCATATCGTATAAAATGATAAATGGAATCAAGTTCCATAACTGCACCATGATCCATGCACTTTTGTGCTGGCATGCCTTTTGTCAATGGATCAACTATAATCAATTTTGCGCGAATATACTCAATGACCATTTTATTCTTCTTTATATGCTCTCTCAAAGTCAGATACTTAATGTCGACTTTCACTTTATTATCTTGACAAGAGAGACTGCAACAGAATTATCGCACATAATCCGTAATGACCTAGAAATAGAATATAGAACTCTAAGCCTTAACATAAAACTCCTCAGCCATACACCATAGGAAGTAGCCTCAAAACATATAACGAACTCCGCTTACATAATTGAAGTAGCAACAAGCGTCTATTTGACACTTCCTTATGACACAATTTTGCTAGTCAACATAAAAATATATCTTGATGTCGATATGCGAGAATCGACACAGTTGACATAATATGCATATGTGCTTTCAGACACCTCCAACTTATCGGATCGTTAATACATAAGCATGTGATTTTTTTATTCTTTGAAATTTTTTCTATTCAGTGGTCTATCCTTAGACTACTTTGATAACGACCCATCATTCCAACGACAAAAGCTTTTATTAAGTTATGTTCAGACTTGAGCATTCATTATGCTTTCAATTGCCGAAATGCATGGAATAGTTGTCGTTTTTCCTTTTTTAAATTATAATGAGAAGATCGATTCAAACTGAATCTATCGCCTTTCTATATAGGCACTGAACTTGGTGAATAATTTTCCATCTGGGATCTTTCTAGTACCTTATTGATATATGTTTGTTGAGATGAACCAAGAAAGGATTGATGTCTATCTCTATGGATCTTTATGCCTATAACATATGAGGCTTCACCCATATCATTCATATCAAAATTACTAGAAAGAAATTGTTTCACCCCTCGTAATAAATCTTTATCATTAGTTGTAAAAAGAATATCATTCACATAAAATACTAGAAAACAAACTCGACTCCCACTGACCTTCTGATATATACATTGATCCATGATATTTTCTTCAAAATCATATGAAGAAATTACCTCATGAAATTTTAAATACCATTGACGGAAGGCTTGTTTCAAACCATATATTTACTTCTTTAACTTGCAAACTAAATGTTCACTACCACTAGAAGAGAAACCTTCCGGTTGTTTCATATAAACTTCTTCTTCTAGATTATCGTTTAAGAATATAGTTTTTACATCCATTTGATGTAGCTCGAGATCAAAATGAGCTACTATTGCCAAAATTATACGAAGAGAATCTTTCTTTGATACATGAGAAAATATCTATGTGTAGTCGATTCCTTCTCTTTGAGTGAATCCTTTGGCTACAAGTCTAGATTTGTATCGATCCAATGAATCCTTCTTGGTCTTGTAAACATATTAATCAATAGGTTTAAAATCATTAGGTAACTCAATTATGTCCCAGACTTTATTTTACCCCCATTAAATCCATCTCATCCTTCATGACATTATACCAAAATGTGAATTTACAAAATGTGGATTTACTGCAATCTATTGCTTTTGAAAATGTGACAGAATCATGTTCAGCACCTATGTCTTCATAAGAGTTTTGTAGATAAATAACATAATCACTAGAAATAGCCGACCTTTTTCTCTCTATGAGATCGTCTCAATGTTGAATTTGAATATCCAACTTGATCTAATTTTGTGGTGGTTGTTGGTCGCGAAGTGTCAACAATTGAACTATCAATATTCACAAAACTTGAAGGAATATCATCCAATTGAGCATTAGAGGGAATTTTCGTATGATCATCAAATTGATCACTCGCACTAATATGATCATTCTCTAAAAATTTCGCATTTTTAGATTCCACTAGTCTAGTTGTGTTAGATGAACAATAAAACCTATAACCCTTGGACTTCTCGGCATATTCAATAAAATATCCACTTATGATCCTAGGATCTAGCTTCTTTTCTTGTGGATTATATACTCTAAATTCTGAAGGACAACTCCAAACACGCACATGTTGCAAACTCGGTTTCCAATCATTAAACAATTCAAATGGCATTTTAGAAACAACCTTAGTTGGAACTCGGTTTAATATGTACAAAGTTGTCTTTAGAGCATCTATCCATATAGACTTCGAAAGTTTTGAGCTTCCTATCATGCTCCGCACCATATCCAACAATGTCCTATTTTTACGTTCGGCTACACCATTCTGATCTGGCGATCTTGACATAGTATATTGGACTACAATCCCATTTTCTTCAAGAAACTTAGCAAACAGACCATGTGCCTGTCCATATTCTATATATCTATCATAAAACTCTCCATCTCTATCTGATCTCACTATCTTTATTTGCTTACTGCATTGTTTCTCTACTTCCGCTTTGAAAATCCTAAATGTGTTTAATGCTTGGTGCTTATTATGAAGCATGTAGAGATACATGTAACGTGAGTAATCATCAATAAGATTATGAGGTATTTCTGACCGTGAGCATCCATATTTGGACAACAAATGTATGTATGAATTATTTTTAATAATTATGTACTTCGTTTGGCACCTTTCTTTGACATGTTAGTTTGCTTACCTTTAATGCAATCTACACAAGTATTAAAATCACTAAAGTCCATGGTACTAAGTACACCTTTCACTATCCTTTTAATACGCTCAATGGAGATATGACCTAATCTTTGATGCCATAACATAGAAAAATTATCATTCAATATACATCATTTTATTTCATATAAATATTCTCAGCTTGGTCCATAATAACTCAATTATCCTCTTGAACACACATGATCATCAATTTTTTTTATTGATCATGCTTCCTAATGTGTGTTGTAAGAAATCTTGAAAGGACCATACTGAAATTTAACAAATGTTCAGTATGAAATACACAATAATAACTCAAAATTTTCTACTTCAAGATTCTTGAGTTCAGTCACAACATTCTTCATTTTTATTATGTGCTCCCACACATCGGTAACAGTAGTCAACCTAAAAAAACATCAACTTCATGATGAGCATCATTGATTTTACTTTATCCGAAGAAGCAAACTGCTCGTCTAACACCTTCAGCAAGAACTTCACATTGGTCTGACTCTCAACATAATTATGAATAGCTGGAGAGAGCTTATTCTTTATGAACATGACACACAAGCAATTGAACTACTCTAGTGTTCATAAAGTCAATATCCATCAACTCATCCTCCAAAGCTTATTTTTATAATTGATACTTCTTAATAGTTAGATCGTCCTTGCAGCTGAGATGAATCAAAACATCTTCATTACATGCCTTACAATTATTGTACCTCAATTCAGAACATCCAAAACTTTTGGAATAAAAAAGAATATACGCTACTTAACAAGAAAGTTAACTAATAAATGCTTATACTTTATATTGAGACCTAAACTTTATCCTATAATTTACCAACACAAATTAATGTAATATATTTATGAATCAAATTCCTGTATAGTACTACCTGTGGGCTAAATACCATACTTTAATTCTCATTTTGTTATGATATAAATAGATAATTATATTCATAGTCTTAATTCGTGTGGGTAAATTAAGAATTATAGTTACCTTTTATATCCTAATATGTTATATAATATTAGCAAATAGTCATGTGGGAAGATACTTACAATATCAACGTAATTATTACTATTTATGTCTTTGACTAAATGTGACTTAATAAATACTATATACATATATATATATAGGGATAGGCTATCGTGCACTATAGTGCCAAGGTTCTTTTAGCATTAGACCTTTCCCATCGTTAGATTTAAACTTTCTAGCCATTCATTTGGGTGCCTTCTTAATATTACGAATGTAATGGTACTATTCCCCCTCTGGGTACTTTCTCCCTGTTATCGCCTATACTAAGTACATGCTCTGATACCAAAGGGGGGGGGTCGCGCGGAATCTGGATCGGCTTAAGCTCTCGGACAAATTATGTACTGGAAACTTAAGACTTAGAGAAAATTTTAAAAGCTGGAAACTTGATTGTTTTATTGAACTGGAAGAAGTAAGCTTTCAGATGTCTTCTGATGTGCTTGCAACTTCACAAGATGTTACAATATATAGACTTGAGAAGAGAATCTCTATTATTGCATCGGGTGCTCATTGGGCCCCATCGTCATGCTAATAAAGAGGTTTCCACTTACTCTTGTCTTTCACTCAAAGAAAAAGATGCGTCGGCACACTAGACGACATCCATAAAGAAAGAAAAGTAAGACCACTCAGAAAAGTAGATGCTGCAGCACACTAAGGAGGCATCTAGAAAAGCATAAACTTTCTAAAAAGCTAGTGGTTATCCGTAGAACCCCACCAAGCTGGTCCTTAATTTTAATAATGGGTATCTCTAAAATTCTCCAACAATGTGTCATGGCATTGAATAAGTGCCTTAATGCTGGCATCCTCTCTTCCTAACACGTCGTTTGCCCAGTTATCCTTTGTGGCTATTGATATGAGTCTTGCTTTATATAAATATTTCATAGCAATTAATATTGCTATTTGCCTGCATGTTGCACCGGCTTGCTCCTTGTATAAATCTGATAGTCTGCCAGTTATGGCATTATCTTCGTCTATAGTTCGCGGATAACATGTGAAGGCATTTTCAGTGCCCTGCGAATATCGTGCCAATTGTGCGTTCTTCCCATATAGTGATTCTCATGCTTCTTTTTGATCCTGCAAATAGCGTGTCATTCGTGAATCATGCTCACATAGTGATGTCCATACTTCTGCTTGAGTAAAAGCTCCCTTAACCCTTCGTGGTTCATTGTTGATGATGAATCTTAGCCCTTTCATTTCTGTAAAAATTAAAATAAGATAAACACACTTATTAGATAAATGTGATGATTTGTTTCTGCGGTCCACCACTTTCGTAATCAAAACATTCAATTTCTTTCTAATAGAAAAGAAATCTTTTCTATTAGCTGGCACAAGTTTATGAAAACTTCCTTGTTTGGTGCCTGGGTTACTTCCCCAATTGCTTCTTCAAGATTTTTCAGACATGCGCCAGTTATTTCACTGCTTTTGGTATAAACCATATTAGCGGTTAATCTTGAAAGTGCATCAACGAGTACGTTTAGTTTGCCATCAATATGCTCAGAATTGACTTGTACTCCTGTAACAGTTATAAAATCAACAAAGTTAATCCATCTGACTCTGGACGGTTTGTTCTGTGCTGACTTGTTGTAGAAGCTGATGATAGCTTGACAATATGTTCTAAGAGTTATTTCTTGTTGATCAAGATAGTGGATCTTGAGAGCTTTCATTGTCTTCATACATGCATGGATTTCAACGTCTATTGTTGATTTTATTACCGAGAATTTCTCACTGGCATAAGCACAAACCCGTTCTGTGTTTCTAGGATCATTCTTCTTCTTCTTCCATTTACAAACACCGCCCCATCCTTCCATACACCCATCTGTTTCAAGGACAATATAGGATCCAGGAGGTGGTAATTCGAGATCAGGAAGATTTTGTACCAGCTCTTTTATCTTGTTGATGAGCTGATAATCAGAGGGTTTTAGCCTCTTGTCTCCATGAGGGCTTGTTTTGGAGTATAATGGCCCAAGGAGAGTTCCCAGATTAGGAATGTAGCTTCTCGCATAGTTCAGTATTCCTAGCCAGGATATGAGCCTAGCTTTCTCCTTCATCTTTTCGTTGTCAAACTGAATTATTTTCTTGATTATATGGGGCTAAAGTTTGATCTTACTCTCATTGATTACTGTCCCAAGAAATTCAATCTCCTTTACCGCGATTTTCATCTTAGTAGGAGATAGCACCAGTCCCCATTTTTCACATATCTCCAACATTTTACTCAGATGTGTTGCATGTTGTTCTTATGTTTATGAGAAAATGAGGATATCATCGATGTAAACTGCTATAAAATCTTCTGTACCTCTAAAGCAGTTGTCCATCTTCCTTTGAAATACCGCTGGTGCGTTTTTCAGGCCAAATGACATGACTAGCCATTCGTAGAGTCCTCCAGGTACCACAAATGTCGTCCAGGGTATTGACTCTGGATCCATGACAACTTGATGAAATCCGCTTTTTAGGTCGAATTTCGAGAATATCTTGCTGTTGTCAATCTTCTTCAGGATGGTGTTAATGCCTGGTAGACTATACTGGTCTTTGTGCGTGTTGTCATTGAGGGTTCGGTAATTAAAGACCATACGCTCCTTCCCTTTGACCTCTTTCTTCGTAATCGGGTCTATTGTTGTACCCGAATTTACCATTATGGTCATGGTTTTATGCCTGCTTGTGCTAAGTTGGATTCCTCCAATTTTCAGTAACGCTTGCACATGCCTGTCAAACTGTTCCTTCATGGCCGGGGTAACATGCTTTAAGGGTTTGTCTTGTATTGTGATATCTGGGTTTATGATATCCAGTTTGCATGTTACTTGATTTTTCGCCCAGTGTTTAACTGGGTCATCTCCAATATAGCCCTGCTCCTTCAGTCTTCTTAGTAGGTCTCTGAATTTATTCTTGAACTCATCACCACAGTTATAGGCAACGGCTTCTTTAACCTCTATGTATTCAAGCTCAGATAGGTCAAGTTCTTCCACTGCTGCCTGAGAAATGATCTCAGCATCTGCTCTGGTGGTTATTGTTGTTACATTTTTGTAAAATGTAACCATCTGCCCTTCGATTCTCAGTCCACCTTGCATTGCCCTGATGAAATTACATCCAATTAGCATTTGGACACCTCCTTCCTTGCCCATCGGGATTGCATATGTAAATGAGATTCTGAATTTGTTGTCTTCAATAGACATCTGCCCATTCTTCAGTTTCAGGTTTGCGATTTGCTGAGAGTTTATCCCATTTATCTGTATAGGGTATAAACTTGGCTCCAAGGCCTCAAGGGGTATAAATTCTTGGTTTACACAGCACACCATAACGCCTGCATCCAATATCGCCTGAATTTTAAAAGGATTTACCCCTGGTATTTCCATCTGTAGTTCAATGTTGTACAGCCTGTTTATTACCCTTCTTCCTTTTCTAGGATCTGGGACTGCAGTATTTATCTCGTCATCAGAGAGTTTATTGGCCATCTCTTTTATTATAAGGTTCTGATTTGGATTGGCCTTCTTAGGAAATGCAACATTTGGTGGGAATTCATCACTATCATCTGAATCGACTTCTACTTCTCCCACCACCTTACGCTTGCCTTTTATATCCATCTTGGTCATGTCTGCTACTAGCTCATTCTCCCACAATTGATCCTTCAATCTTGCGTTTTCGGCTAGGAGATACTGGATATAGCTTAAAAGTTCATTGATAAGGTTATCATTGCTATCATAAGGACTTAGGTTTTGTGTTCTTATCATAATCTTTCTTTCTAACACAAACCTTGAACACATGGGACACACAGTCATCTTGCATTTTGCACAGTGCGCACTCATTTTGCTGTTTGTTGTTTCTAGACAGCAGTTACATCTTTCGCAGCCTCATGGTATTTCACCATTATCCTCCTATGAATGTCCACAATTCCTCATTTCAGTAGGCAGGTTTGGTTGCTTTCACCATGATGGCGTTTCTTCTTGGAGCATAAAGATTGATTCAAACGGTGTATCTCCAAGTTCCATGATAACTGTTCTTGCGTTGCCAACCTCACCTTCCGAAAGTGAGCATATAGCGTCACTATCCGGTTCGTTTTGGTCAACAGACAAGATATCTCAGTCATCATCTAGGTCAAGGTTTTCGACAATTGCAGCCCTTGCAATGTTACCTTGTTTTCTTCTATAGTCCCTGGCGAAGTGACTTTCTTCACCACAAATAAAGCATTTGCACTTTCTCACCTTATCCACGTTCTTCCTCTTGAATACTCTTATGTGAGATTCATGTGGTTTTCCGCGATAGGTTTTTGCTTTTCTAATCCCATACTTCTTATTCTTCTGGTAGTAACCTGGAATTGAGATTTTGCTACAAAAAGATAGATCTTTCAAACTTCTTTGTAGCGCTGCTCTCTTGCATGATTCTGCCAGGTACTGGTATGAAAAGTTGATTCTCGGCAGTACTCCGACAGTGCTCCCTGGGTACTTCTCCATGTACGCTCTTTCTAATTCTTTTCCAATTAGAGGGGGCATTTTTCTGAAAAACTTTTCAGAGAGCTTAGGACTGATATACATGCGTCCTGACTTTGCTGCTAGGACTTTGTAATCATTCATGTAATCAAACATGTCCTTCATGTTGTTGCATGATAACCTCTCGAGATCATTATACGCTTGATCTTGTTCTACCGTTGAACCCTGGTATGGATCTTCGAGTAGGATTATTCTTCTGACTTGGGAGATGACATTTTGAGGATCATCGGCAATGTTCACCAGTTCTTCGTACTCTTGAGGATATGCCATTCGCCACTGGATCCATGTCTTTTTCTCTATTTCTCCCAACAAGTTTTCTATGTATATAACCTTGCTTTTATTATCGGCCCAGTTTCTTTCGTTAACAAGGTTTGGGGTGATTGACTCCCACCTGGAGATCACATCACTGTACTGCCATATATCCTCAGGCAATACGAGCATAGCGCCTTGGTTCGCTTGCGCCGAAGGAAGGTTGAATCTTTCGTTGCTTTGTTGTGCAAACCCTCCTTTGAATCTATGGCTCTTATTTCTGGGACATCAAGTTGTTGTTGGTTTTGTCTTAGACTCCCTGGTGGGTACATTGGGGGTCTCATCATTGGTTCTCGCGGTCTGCTAGGTCCAGTTGCTGTGGATTGGGTTGAAATGATTGTTTCAATTTTTGAATCGAGGTTTTTGAGCAATGGGTATTCCATCGCCGCTAGAATGGTTTCGGCTTTGACCTCCTCCCTACCATCCTTCTGAGAGAATGGGTTTACCCATTCTTCTTCACTGGAATCGTTGTATTCATCCCAGATTGGTCCGGCATCTTCTTCAACTGTTTTTCTCTCGGTAATGCTGCCAATAATTGCAACATCTCGAGTTCATCATCATCATCTTCATCTTCATCCTGTGACTCGTGCCAGTCACAGAACATCATCAGGGCTGATTCTTCTTCTAGGATCTCTTCATCAGCTTGGCCCACTATTGCCTCTTCTGGTGGCGCGGTTGATGAATACCCACCAAATCTTACTGCTAAGGACCCGTCAGTTCTGGTTCTTATTCTTGCTGTGTGAGGATTTTGTACGGCCGGTGTTGTTGCTAGCCGTATGATCCATTGTCTATCCCTTAATTCCTCAGTTGATCTCATCTGGCCTGGAATCGCTCTAATTCCTCTGCTTGCCAGGTGTTCTGCCACTCTTTCTACATTGTATCTGAAATTTGTGTGGCTTGTGTTTGATAACCTCCCTATGAGTGATCTAGAGAGTAGGAGGTTGCTTTCACCACCTTGCCATCCATCGTAGCCATGTATTTGTAACACGACTTGTATGTGATTGTTGAAATCGTGGATGCTTAAGGTCATGTCTGGTGCTGTGTACGCCAGTTGCGTGCCACCTGATAAATCTATCTCCATGGAACTGATTATGGCCCTATCATCGGACCATCTTGTATCTCTCAGTACTACTAGGGCGTTAACCCCAGCATTTCTCCTATGGAGCGCATATAGTCTTATCATTATAAGACCAATATGCAAGTGTTGTAAGCCTTCTTGCACCAGTTGGTTGTAGCTCTGTTGTGATATAAATGGTAGCTCCACCTGAGCTCCATCTACCACAAGTACCCTCTCATCAGAGTAATGTTGATATACTCTGTGATTTCTTTCAGACCATCCAGCTTGATATAGGGTTTCAGCTGGAACCTGTTGAGCCCTTCTGTATTGGGAAAGGTTGAGCTCTGTGTCAGGATTTAACTGTGATTCGAGGCTTCTTCTGTAACGCCTCCTGCCTGGTACTCTTCTTTGCGCTTCATGAGCTAGGCAACTACTCAGTCTGTAGCCCCTTATCTGGTCTTCTATTGTCGGATTTTGGTTAGAATCCCCAGATATGCTTGGCCTGCTCGTGGTTTCGGTTCTTGTTTGGCTCATTTTTGGTTTTTCACTGAATTAAATATTTCTTTTGGGTTTTTGAACACAAAGAACTGACCGGTTGGTTTCTTAACCTTTTTCTCACTGGGTTCTCCAAGATTAAGCTTTTGTAAGCCCTTTTGTAGTTCGTTTATAGATTGTGTAAGATCTTCTGTCTCAGGCACTTTGGTTTTCGCTGCCTCTAGCCTTCTGATTGCGGTTTTACAGTCTTCAAGGTCTTCTTTGATTTTGACCAGCAGTTGGATTATTGTGTTATTCTGATTGATCAATGTTGTAGTGGCTCCTTTCGCAAATTCGGCTGGTTTTAGAAAACCTTTTGTAGGTTCTTCAATTGTCTCGGTTGCCTTTAGAGCTTCTTGATAGATTGAACTTCTAACGGTATTACGCCAGTCGTTCATAAGAAGTTTCTAACTCGGCTGAGATTTGGCTCCGGTATCTCGTAAAAATATTTTAAAATTTTCTTGAGAATTTACTCAAATGTTTAACTTAATTAATCTCTTAGGAAATCTGGTTAAGATGGTATACTGACTCTCCGTTTTCAAGCTTTCTAGGTCCACAGTTTAGGATTGGTCATGTTTTAGTACTTGTTCAAAAGTACGAATCTTAAAGCAAGGAATACAATCTAATGGTTCAGTTTTTCTAGTGCCACAAATCTTTTGGCATCATGGTGCATCATAGCATTTCTCTCTCTCTCTCTCTCTATATATATATATATATATATTACCATAATACAATTAGAGATGTTGTGGCTGCTCTCTAATTTATTATTAACACATATATGTAGTCATTGACATATTCTTAATAGTTTACAAATATCAACTATTTCATTCAAAATAAATGTGACTTTATAAATACTTTATACATATATATAACCATAATATAATTAGAGATGATGTGGCTACTATCTAATTTATTATTAATATATATGTGTAGTCACTGAACATATTTCTAATAGTTTACAAATATATACACATATTTAAACTTAACAACTTTTAGATTGAAATGCATTTTGAAAATCGACAACATAACATGTCTCCGGTAAAATGATAATAACTCCTTGTTTACTTATGTGTATTCCAATTTCTTGAATTTTATGGAAACTAAATTCAAAGGTCGTTCCAATAAAATAATAATCACCGAAAATAAGTAGACAAAACTCTAGTTATAACCCCCGCAAGTCAACCTATCAATTATTCAATTGGTTCGCCCAGAAATCTGACAGCATGACCAATCTGCGATAAAACAGTAATAATTCTATGTATACTTATTAGTTTTTCGATTTCTTAGATTTTATGAAAACTAGACTTAAATATCTTTCCAAACAAATAAGAATCACCGAAAACAAGTATACATAACTCTAATTATAACCTTCGCAAGTCAGTCTGTCAAACTAGCTTATTGTGAAACATGACAGCATGAGCTTTATGCATTAAAACAACAATAACTCTTTGTGTACTTATCCACTATTCGATTTCTTGGATTCTCTAGAAACTATATTCAATGATATTTCCAATGAAATAAGAAGCACAAAAAACAAGTATACATAACTCTAGTTATAAACCTCACAAGTCAGTCAGTCAAACTGGTTCATTGTGAAACCTAACAGCAATACCTTTATGCAATAAAACAAAAATAACTCTCTATGTACTTATCCTTTATTCTATTTCTTGGTATCTATACAAACTAGATTCAGTAATATTTCCAATAAAATAAGAATCACCAAAAATAAGTAAACAAATCTCTAGTTATGGCCCCGTAACTCAACCTATCAAACTGGTTCGTTCAGAAACTCGACAACATGACATTTCTGCGGTAAAACTGTAATAGTTTTCTGTATACTTATCTATTTTTAGGGTTCTTTGATCCTATGAAACTAGACTAAAGAATCTTTCCAAAAAAATAAAAACCACTCAAAACAAGTAAACATAATTTCAGTTATTGCCCATGCAAATCATACTATCAAAACAAATTTTTCAGAATACGCAAGACAGAGGAAAAATCGCTCTGATACCAACTGTAAGAAATCTAACGATCCTTAATGCGAAAAATAACCAAGAATCATTGTGTACCTCCAACCGTTGCTTTCCTTATGTGATTTGTTGAAGTATCTACAAATAATTGCGAGAAAATAGAAGAGCACTACTAGAGCGAAGTTATTCCCTTGATTTGATGGTATACTCTAGGATCTCGGTCCATACCTTGTCTTTCTTCTCTCTATATGCTTCTCCCTTATTCTGTATGTGTGATAGAGTGGTACTATATCAGTTCTCTATCAGAACTTAGTGTATGTATAATAGGCTAATTAATCACTCAATAGATGCCATCAAAGAGTGCATAAAATCAAGGACTGAGATCACTCTAGAAATAATTGATTAATCAAATGATCCATAATAATTAATTAATTATTTACATTTCCAGCTCATAAGCCTTGCGGAACATCCTAGCCACTTTGTCTTGGCGAAACGAGTAAGGTCTACTTATCAATTCTCAAAATATCTTCTTACCTCAAGTTTCAGGTTGCTTATCCTTTATTGAGGAGCTTGGCTTAATTGATAGCTTTGAGGAACACTCTCCTTGCGAAAGAATAGTTTGTTTGCCTTTCTTCTTTTTACCTTTTAATGATTTGGGTTTGTTTGTCGGTGCAGGTAGTTCTTCGACCTCGAAAGGCTTTAGATTCATTTGAGGCTATAAGGAGTCCTGCAATTTCGGGAGGCATCATGACTCATGCTTTCAAAAGAGTGTTGACATTGACCTTCATTTCTTTTGAGTTTGACGTGATGTCTATCTCGACGCATTCCGCACCTTCTGATTTGATTAGGTACAAAGTCTCTTCGTCAGTTTCAAGTTTGATTTCAGACAAAGCCATCATGTGGCATTCGACATAGTAATGACCAAAGAAATCTTTTGCGAAATTGTTAAGTGCTTTGAGATCCATGTCAGAATCATAGCCCAACCTCGGGCTTAGAGTTTATTTGATCAGATTCGATCTTAGAAAACTTAAATAATAACAACAACAACAATAATAATAATAATAACAAGGCTATAGTAATATATATAGAACACACTCTTTCATTCTATTCAATTTCTGATCACATACTAGTAATAATAATAACAATTATTAAGATTCTTGCTAAAATAAAAAAGAAGCATAATTGAGAAGGCATAGAAATTGAGAGAGGAGAGAGAGAGTTAAAGTGCTTTTTTTATTTTGTCATAAATTTTGGCAACGATCCAATGGTAAAACAATTGCATAGAATAAAAAAGTGTTCTATGCATATTATCATATCATTACTCTAATAATAATAATAATAATAATAATAATATTTTGCAAGTCCGATGTATATTAAGATAAGATTAGCAGTACAATTGATGCAATCCAATTTTTAACTTGATTTTCAATCTTCACATATTTCGTGTGTAATTGTTTTGTATTCTAATTAGACATCGTTATTATTGTTTAAATTGTGTTACTTTAATGTAAGATTCAATTTATAAAATTTACTCAAATAATTATTTTCCAACTATCATGTTGAAACTCACTCAACTAGTCAACTGATCGGACGGAGAGTTCTGTTCTCTCCGGAAGGCACAAACTGGACCACCTCGCTGTCTCTACGAACCATCTGAATCGGTGGGCTCAATCAGCAGATCAGCTCTTGTATTGTTGTATAGATCGCAAACATTACGATATTTCGGTGCGAGAGGCGACAACAAAATCTCCGCACGGTTTTTTTCTTCGCCTATTTCACGCGCCCGTATCATGTTTCGAACTTTTAATTAAACAAATCATTTTTTACGGTCCGACCCCTTCAACAAATCTCTTCTAGGGTTAGGGTTCCACCGTGGACTCCAGCGCCGCTTTATCCGCTCGGCATCGGAACCCCCTTCGCGTACGACAATCTCTCTCCTCCGTCGTAGAGGTCTCTTCGTCTTAGAGGTATAGAAAGTGCTAAAGCATTGCCTGAGAGCTTGAAGAGGAAGTTGCTCTGAGCTCTGGTTCATCGATTGAGAATCGTTGACTGTGACGTAGGAGGAATAGATAGAGGATACGGGAGAATAGCCTATCGATCGTCGACTTGTTCCTTTTGGGAGACATTAGGTAACCATTGTTCGATTAAAGATGTGTTTTTCTTTTTCTTTTTCCTACATATCTGCTATTTCCTCTGAGAGGACCGTTTGCTTCCATTTTAAAATTTAAATCAATTTACGTCACTCTGTTATGTCTTCTGCAGTACTAGATGAGAACCTTGTATCGTAGAAACAAAAGAAATTATCTTTTTTTTTTGTTTAATTATTCAATCAAGGTTTGCATTGACCTGTTCCTATTTTATGGTTATAATTAGTATATTGGATTCCATTTAATCCATAATTGAACCAATTTAAATGTCTGATTTCATATGATTCAGAAGTACGCTGGAAATTAAGCATGCAAACCAGGAGAAGAACTGTTAGGGAAGGTACTGGCAACAATACCCGATATACACAGAATAATGCCTCTAGAGAAAACTCTACCAGTAATCCTAGATCTCCTAGGGCTTCAAAAAAGACTACTACCTTGCCTGACAAGAAAGTTGCTGATTTCATTACTTCTTCTGCCAAGAAACAGAAATCAGGTATTAGATATTCTATGTTCTGGTTTTTTAATTTGTTAAAGTATCATTTTATTAATACAAGATTTTGTCCAATGCGTAATGTTCTGTGAATCTAAATTCAGAATAGTACAAAATTTGTCACTTCTGTTAATGTGGTTGATAAGTTGAAAATATTATTTAGTTGAGTTCTCTTCTTCCGTATATCTATGTAGAATTGCCTTTGTTATTGTGCCCATTTACCTGATTGATCGCTTAATCTCTCCTTAGTACATGGTTGGCGGGTAATCTGTTTTGACAATTGTAGTTAACCTTCACCAGAAACCCTCAATTAAGCTTTATTTTACTTTGTATAACTTCACAATTCATCTATAAATCTCCTCTCCGTACAAAGGAAAATAAGGTAATTCATTCATGCGTGTTACTACAAACATGGAAATGTCATGTGCACTTCTGCAATAATGCAAGACATATGTCATATATCCATCTTGGTGGTGCTATTGCACTCAATTTCAGTTAAAAATGCTGAATCTCAAAATTAATAGTCCATGTTCGCAAAGATAGTCAGTGAGGAAGGAGAGGTTTAAGTTGGTATCAGTTTTAGTAAGTTTTTCCCACTTATTTGTGAGGCATCGTGTTACTACAAACATGGAAATGTCATGTGCACTTCTGCAATAATGCAAGACATATGTCATATATCCATCTTGGTGGTGCTATTGCACTCAATTTCAGTTAAAAATGCTGAATCTCAAAATTAACAGTCCATGTTCGCAAAGATAGTCAGTGAGGAAGGAGAGGTTTAAGTTGGTATCAGTTTTAGTAAGTTTTTCCCACTTATTTGTGAGGCATGTGTTACATTATTTTTTTTTTCTTCTGGTGGTGCATATGTCATTTTCTTTCTAGGAGATGGAGTTTTCCCCACAAAAAAATGTTAAGATTCATTTTTTGGAACTTGCAGGTAGAGCAGTACTTCCAAAGAAAAATGGTCTAGAAAAAGAAGGGAAAAACTTGTGCACCAGGTTTGGTAAAACAAAACCCACTTCTGCTGGAGAATGCACCTCTAAGCTTACTTCTGTTGACATCAAGGTCAGTCCTCGCATCTGCATGTTCCTTTATTATGGTATCAAACTGCCAGTGTAACACTAGTTTGGTTATCAATATAGAGCTGGTGATATGACCTTTCCTTATATGACCGATTAAATTCCATGGGTTGATGGGTCGGAATTTCTTGACCTGATGCTGGATCAGGTCTGACATGACTGTTTGAGCACCACATTTTTGTTAAGAAAATATATGCAACAAAAATTTGCATGCATTAATTTAGCTATATATGGCCTGATTTCCTGATAAGATGGCCAGCTGAGGTCAACCTTCATGGATCTCTTTCTGAATCTGTGAAACCATACTAACAGATATATGCTGGCCAGAGTAGAACCTGAGAAAGATCCAGCTGAAATTGATTGCTGATATAGTCAGATTGGATATTTTAAAGGTCACATATTGAAATAGATATGTTAACAGGGGATTGTAAAATCCAGCAGTATTCTGATTTGTTGAAATAGCCAATGGTGTGTTTGCGAATGGCGATAAGAGTCATTCCCCCTTGTCTCCTTGCATATCCCCATTTTGAACATAACTGATGGAGTTTATGGTCCTGTCTTTGCCTAAATTGTAAAAGTTCTCCTTTTCAATTATTAGAATTTTGGCTCTTATATAGCAGAAGTCTGAGGAAATATCAGCGGATTGCAATCGTGAGGCCATATTTTCTCCATCTTTTCACCATCACAGAGAAAATGAAGGCATTTGCCATGAGAAAGGTAGGTTGTTTGTGTTCCAATTAGTAGGTTGTTACATGTAATGTTAATGACACCATGTCTTATACAGTAAACAAATTATATTCCTCTGCAATTATTTAACAGACTTGCAAACAGACGAGAAAATGGAAGAAGTGAAACAAGGTAGCAACGAACAATGCATGGTTTCTGATGTGGTGATGTTGCATGTTGAGGATGATGAGTTTAGTGGCCTTGGCAACCTTTCTAGTGAAGTCTCGGCCATATATTTAGCCATGCAACAGAATAACAGCAAACTGGAGTGTGTAGATGAGCAGAGTCAGGACTCAATCTCTTCTGACGTTGTGGAAGCTGAAGACGCAGAAGATTTTGACGATTTTGATCCTTATGTGTTCATAAAGGATCTGCCTGATTTATTTATGGTGGTTCCAAAGTTTCGGCCTGTACTGCTACCGAAACAGACCAGAAGCTGCCCATCAACGACACTTGTACTTGATTTGGATGGTAAGTATACTTTCCCTACTGCAGTGTTGGTGCACTGGCAGGTATAGTGCCTGTTGTTGGTAATGATTGGTGGGAACAGTTGTTAGTTACACATGAATAACGATTGCCAAAAGAAAATTTTTGAAAGGAAAAAACACAATTGGGGGGACGGAGAGAATAATGAGTTCAAACATAGAAGCTGAATATGTTTAGGTACTCACTTGGCATGCTAATGCTAATTGTTGTTGCATGCCCCTAATTCTTTTGTTATTTTATCTGTCAGAGACACTTGTACATTCCACACTTGAGCCATGCCCAGGTGCAGATTTCTCCTTCCTAGTGAACTTTAACTTAAAAGAGCACACAATCTACGTGAAATGCCGGCCGTACCTGCATGACTTCCTAGAGAGAGTTGCATCTCTGTTCGAGACAATTATTTTCACTGCTAGCCAGAGTATTTATGCTGAGCAGTTATTAAATGTGCTGGATCCAAAAAGAAAGCTGTTTAGACACAGGGTGTACAGGGATTCCTGTGTTTTTGTAGAAGGGAATTATTTGAAAGATTTGTCGGTACTTGGACGGGATCTTTCTCGTGTTATTATTGTTGATAATTCACCTCAGGTTTGCACATTGCATTTACTATTATCTGATTATTTTTTTGTCACCTGATGCTCTAGTGTTATTTATATTTGAATTTAGATTTCATTACAAATGATGCGAGCCTGAACTCTTGAAGTCCCCCATATATCTAGCTTTAGTTCCACCATACTCATCTGATTCAGATTGAACACATTTGGAATTCGGGCCCATCTATCTTGTGGATGCTTGGATTTGGATCAATTATTAGTTGATTGAATCAGTTTTGAATTCTGCCCATTTGCTTTTCTTTCGAGGAAAAAACTATCAGGCCTGTTCGGAGGCAAACAGGCCCTCAGTTTTGTTTGAATTGGGATTTTCAAGTTCAGGTTCATGAAAGTTGAGTGAGACTATTTACATGTGAAATGATTTGCAATGTTTTTAGAGGCAATATGCTGTTACATTTTACTGTAGTTTTTACATCTTGCATTTGTTTTCTCAGGCATTTGGGTTCCAAATAGACAATGGCGTGCCCATCGAGAGCTGGTTCGACGACCCCAATGATAGAGAGCTTCTTTCTCTATTGCCATTTTTAGAGAGTCTAGCTGGGGCGGAAGATGTGCGGCCAGTTATTGCTCAAAAGTTCAATTTACGCGCAAAGGTGGCAGCTGCAACATCTCTCTCTATTGACTTCAGGTCCATGATCCAAGGAGAAACAATGTAACAGACTCTTAGATCTTGACCTGTTATATCGCTTTGCAATGTTGTCCTACACATCTTGTTTTACAAGTGCAGTAGTACAGGTCTTGGTAGAAATAATGTTGTACTACAGGTCCATGATCCAAGGAGAAACAATGTAACAGACTCTTAGATCTTGACCTGTTCTATCACTTTGCAATGTTGTCCTACGCCTCTTGTTTTACAAGTGCAGTATTACAGGTTTTGGTAGAAATAATTTGGCCTGCAGGTTTCCCTTTGTAGGTTTGGTTAGATCTTCTCTGTTCAGTTGTGTACTACTTTCTCTTGTTGTAATATCAGTTAGAGAATTTGGGGGAAATGGTTGTATACATTATTAATTTTTATAGAAAATCTTAGGCTTTGTAGATTGTTCATTGGATCCCGTAAACTTTCATTACCAGTGGTATATGGTATGTCACTTGTGTAGCTAATTACACTTCAACAACCCCCCCCCCCCCCCCCCCTCCCGGCATTATCTCCGTTAAAGTTGTGGCCATATTAGATGATGTATGTGAAGTTCCTATTCTGAGTGCATTTTAATGCAACAAATTGGAAAAACATATACTTTTCAGTTTCAATAGTGAACAAAAAAGATTATTGAATGATATCTTCGTTAGTAGGCATGTCCACAGTGAGTAATGCAATTGCTTGCATGCTTCACTTGTATTTTGCCGTCTCCAAAAAGTCTAGTTCTGGAGTAACGGTTCATAATTATTGTTTTCATCATGTAGTAATAGTCCGGCTTTGAATTCATATTGATGAAGTTTCTATATTCGTTGAATTAGAATTTGGTTGTCGCTGTGCTAGCTCTCGGAAACTACTAATCTTTACACAAAAAAAAATCAATAAATCAAGATACTAATTACTGACTTGTTGCATACCCAACGATTCAATGAGTATCATATAGAATTCAGAAAATGATATGTAATATGTTAGATAGATGGTGATATATGTGACAAGATAGGAGTTGAACCGATTAAAAAGAATTTTGTTCAACATCGTTTGAAATAGTATAGACATATTTAACAGAAGTTTCTGATGTATTAGTATGTATGTAGTTAAGTCGCGTTGGAAACACGAGAAAAGATAGAAGTCGATCGAAATTGATATTGCATGAAACTGTAAAAAGAGATTTAAAAACATGAAATGTCTTCAAAAAGTCAGCGACGTAGGATAGAAATGCACAGAAGGCGGTGATTCACATGCGAGATTAGAAATGTGGCGATTGGATGGATTTCAGATGATGAAACAGTTCTCATAAGAAACCAATTTAGACAGGTCAGATCATACGAAGACCCATTGAGGCCAATCCCAACTTGATTAGCATATACACTTTAACTGACACATGCATCGCACAAAGCTTTTTCTCAATTTAACCACATAATTTACTACATGAATCCGACACAGAGAACATAACGTCTGCCTGCCTGATACCATCTGCATAAAGCTAACACGTGTCGCAAAGATAGAGCATGGTCAATCCAGTCAACACGTACAGCTGTTAAGTTCGCAGAATCTGCCCCTTATCTTAACCCTCGAGACCAAGCGCTCCTCTCCTCCTGTCACGCCATTTCCCAGGCTCCTCAGTAAAATCGCAACACCACTAATCAAGAAGATTTGAAGAGATTTTGTTTTATTACTAATGTGCTTCTGACACATGGGTCCCATTTTATTAAATGATTTAGTGACCACTGACCGACCAACTAATGGTCAGTGTTTAACCATAGTAAAACTAGAACATCGCGAGTCGCGACAAAATGTCTATTTCGGTTAATTCTTAAATACGAAAACCTAATAAAACGAATTGACTCTCCGTGTTTAAAATAAATTTGAATTGTCCGATTAGGATCGAACGGGTGCGATTTTGAAAAAAGATATACCTCCTCCAGTTCAGGTTGAAATGGAGATGATCTACCTTGCTCGTACTAACGTCATATTGCTGTTGCTAAGTGCTGGCTTGCTTCAGCCTCAGATCTCTCTACTCTCGCTTCGACTACCTCACACTATTCGTGCGCGCGAATTTTTCACCTCGGACAAGAGGAACAGCATTTTATTTAAGATTTTGTTCAAATCAGGTTGGTGATCGATTTTGAGGCGTAAACCCCCTTTTCTACATAGATTGATGAATCTCTAACAGCTGGATTGTGGTGTATCTGATGCTTGTGATCTCCATTGTTGTGCCTTCTCATTAAGTACTTCTACTGATTTTGGTTCTGTTCTTTCTTTCTGATTCTAGACATGGTTTCATTGAGAAAACTCTAGGACGATGCCCGGGCTTTGCTATTTACTTGAAGGCATGGGTACCTGCTGTAGTAGATCACATTCTGTCAATGAAGCTAATTCTGAAGAAAATTTGAAGGTGATTGTTACGAAATGTGCATTGTATCCTAGCTTGTGCCCAAATCTTCTAATTAATTGTTCTTATTGATGATTTCAATTCGTAGGCTGTGGAAATTGATCGCAGGATTCTGCAAGAAACAAAAGCTGAGCAACATCTTCATAGACTCCTGCTACTTGGTATTTGTTTTTCCTTTTTCTTTTCTTGTTTTTGTGGAAAAAAGACTTTTCTGTTAAGACTGGCATTTAAAATGAATTGATTTTGCTTATATTTCATCAATGCTTCCATTGACGGTCAAAGCTTATTTTGCAAGGTGCCGGCGAATCAGGGAAATCAACAATTTTTAAGCAGGTGAGCATTTTTTAAATATGCATTTGCTATGTGTCGTTCTCTAAATTATCTTTCTACAAACGCTTGTTCTCTATCATGGAGACAGCCTGAATCATCCAAAATTGATTAAAAAAATATATATTTCAAAATTTATTTAATTAAAGGATATATGAGAAAAGTGTTCCAACTGTGCAAATGTCCTAGAGGCCAGATCTGTTCCCTTAGACTATTATACCATTTGAAAGTGCTTGCACTGTACATTTATCAGCTACTCATGTCATGTTATGCCATTGAGATGATTCTAAAAGGAAAATGAATAAATGCTATTATCCTACACAGCTAATATGGCTGATTCTGGCAGCAACTGTAATTTAAAAGCACAAAAAGATAAAACCCCCTTCATTTCCTTCTGCTGTTAATTTCAATGCAGATTAAACTTCTTTTTCACACGGGATTTAGTGAGGCTGAGCTGAGGAGCTATACATCAGTTGTTCATGCCAATGTTTATCAGACAATTAAAGTATGAAAACACTAAGGACTTGTTTGTACTTTTTCTTTGTATATTACATTCAATGATTTAGTTCAAAGTAAACCAATTACGCCATTGGTGGCAGAGACAACAATTGCCTCGGTTGTTAGACATTGGATATTTAGTATACTTCCAACTCTTATGTTACATAAATTTGAAAAATGTTATTTAAATTAAAATAAAGTTTCCGTTTTTTCTTAGTTACCCAGATGGGTATCAAACTTCGGTTGGTTTGAAAAAAAATTTAACCTTCCATCAAACAATTTGAAACAGTGGAGATGCTTGATGATGAGTGACCAATAAAATTCCAAATTGGCTCAAATTTGATACACATCCTACCAAATAATGGGAGCACATGCAATTTTAACTTTTTAATTGAATAACCTCTTTTTTAAATATATGTACCATAACAGTTTGATGTATGCTGCAAACACCCAAAACAATTTCCAACATTATGTATGTTCAACAAAGGCTATGTAACAGATATTGTATGATGGTGCAAAGGAGTTGGCTCAGATCGAATCATACTCGTCAAAGTACGTCGTATCTCCTGAGAACAAGGTTTGACTCCCCTCCTCCCAGGCAGCTTAATCTATCCTTTTGGTTTTATCGAAAGGGCTAGTGTACATAGGACTAGATGAGAATATAATTATTTCCTTCGAGCATAAGCCCATAAGAATTGGACATGATAATAACAGAAATAACATCAATTTTTAACTGCACATGGAGCTACTGGCATTGTTGAGAATAGTCGTCTTCTACTTGATTCCCTTTCTCTTTGGTTAAGTGAGCAAATTGTAATGTGATTCAACAGGAGAAAGGAGAAAAGCTGTCAGAACTAGGCAGCAGGTTGGATCACCCCTTCCTTACAAAAGAAATCGGACAGGACATTAAATGCCTATGGCAGGATTCAGCTATTCAGGTCCATTTTCTTTTAAAGCCTCTGCAAAGTACAAGTACAGTATTGAAATTGTTGATTTTAACAATGTTTCTTTTAGGAAACTTTCTGCCATGGAAATATGCTACAAATTCCGGACTGTGCACAATATTTCATGGACAATTTGGAGAGACTTTCTCAGCCAGATTATGTTCCCACAAAGGTTAAGTGATTACTACTGAATATCCCAACCGTGTAGAATTCTACCAAACTCGTGCATTAAGTCTGATGAAATACCTTATTGGTACAATAATAGGAGGATGTGCTATATGCAAGAGTGCGTACATCTGGTGTTGTGGAAATTCAGTTCAGGTAAATAACTTCCAGTTTTCATTGTAATTATCTGTCTTCTTCATATAGTTTGTGGTAAAGAATCCACAAGATAACTCTTTTATAGTAAAAACCTAAAACTTCATATAGTTTTTTTCTTATTTAACTAAGGGATTAGGGTTATTGGTTAAGGAGACAGATTAAGCAGAGATTTATTAAGGCCCCGTTCGGACCTTGGGTATTTCTATGGGAATTGAGAGAAATTTTGTCCGATTGGGTTTTATTCCCAGCGGTGCTCGGCTGGTCTGTTTTCAAAATGGGATTGGATTTGTCTTCCCTAGATCCCAACTCTATACACAAAAATGGGAAAAAACAATTGACTCAGATTTGGAAAAATGATCATGTGGATCTGCATATAGAATATAGTAGAATCAAGTGATTCTTTCTTTTTTCTTGTATGAAACCTATTTCTTTTTTTAAGAATTCATTTGACTTCTATGTGAATGAATGTAGTAGAATCAAGATGTAACAAAACCAAAGAACCATCTCTTAGCCTAGTGGTTAAGACTTAAGAGCAATAGTCTTTATGTGAGAGGTCACGAGTTCGAGATTCAAATGGAGAAATTTAGGTCATTTAAATTTGGGTAGCTTTGTTTCTCATCTTTATCTCAAAGAAAGATGTAACAAAAACCATACTTAGGAATTATGATTTAGGTGTAGTATTATAGACATTTAGTTTGGAGCTAGGGACATAGCGCACATGTTTAGAATTTTATGATTTATAGTGTAGTTTTACAATTATCGTTATTATTAGAGTTATTACTATTACTATTTGTTATATTATTATGAGTTAGGCTATGGTACTTACGTAAGCACAGAGCTCTATCGTGTTTACGACCATTATCTCGAATTTAAAAATGCAAATGGATGATTCAAATCGCTGAAAATATTGTTCACATTAAAATCTACTTGAAAACCAATTTTTTTATTTTTTTTTACTTTTTCATTATTTTATCGATTAGGTAGAAAATTGAAATTTACAGACCTTCAATTTAATCAATTTTCTACCCATCCGATACAATAGTAAATAAATTTCAAAAATAAAATTTTTGGTCTCTAAGTAGACTTTAGTGTGGACAACATTTTCAACGATTTAGATCAATTTTGAAATTCGAGATAAGCACACGATAGAGATCCGTGCTTACGCAAGTACCATAGCCTAGCTCTATTGTTATTATCTATGTTGTTTTTTCACTACTCTGGTTGGATTTATTTCTAACCTACCTCTACTTGTCGGAACTTGAAGCTTTGTATAAGTACTTTGTGGCAAAAACATACGACTATCTACTTGATGGCTTTTTTCTAGCTCAAAAACTAAATATTTAAAGGGATTTTTTACTTTGCAAATATACAGATAATGATTGGATTCGTTGTTGGGTGTTTGCAAATTCTAATAAATAATGGGTCCTATTTTCTGCAAATGTTGTTTTTCTGTTATATCTAACAAAAATAAATGGGTGTATCCCTAGCCCGGTTGGAGAGAGCAAGAAGAGTGGAGAGGTGTACAAGTTGTTTGATGTGGGTGGTCAGAGAAATGAGAGAAGAAAATGGATTCATCTTTTCGAAGGTGTCACTGCTGTTATATTCTGTGCTGCCATCAGCGAGTAAGTTGGCTTGTATATCCCTGTAAAGTGTAAATATATGGTATATACTCTTGTTATATGAAACCATGCATGCTCCTGAAAGGAACATTAAAGTTTATCATTTTCCTGTTTACATCAAATGGGTTCCCGAAGTAGCCTGCTTTACTCATCACTTACCCCTACACCAATGAGGGAGAGGGGGATCATTTGGATGTGGGCCGATATTTCCCTTTCTTCCATGCTATAAAAACAGACACTTTCAAATATTGACGAGGAAACAAGTCTTTCTTTTTATCTAATGGAAGTGATTTCAAAGAAGTTTTCCATGTTTACGAGGACCACAAATTATTGTTGCTTTGTATGTGCATATGTATATTATAACTTCTTGCCAATCATATCTCTACTTAAGATGGAAAAATGGAAGTTCCACAGAGGCCTTTAACACATAACTTTCTAGATAGACAGAAATTAGGTTTCTCGACAAGAAATTGTCACACTGCAACCAAAGAGTTAATATTCTGCTTGTGTTTTTTAATTTTTAATTAGCTCATTATTTGTTGTTGGTAAAAAGTAAATAAAAAAGAGAAGTCGAAATAGAAAGCCCTTTCTTGTTGTTGTAATTGGTATAATTGGTTCAGGTATGATCAGACACTTTTTGAGGATGAAACTAAAAATCGAATGACCGAGACCAAAGAGCTCTTTGATTGGGTCCTAAAGCAGAAATGCTTCGAGGTATCTTTCAATTCTTCCATTGAATGATTTCATATAATATTTCCCAATAAATTCCCAAATTGACCGTCAAAACTTTCTGCAGAAAACATCATTCATGCTCTTTCTCAATAAATTTGATATCTTTGAGAAGAAAGTTCAAAAGGTGAGTCACACCTTATTTTTGTGTAAATATGTACGTTAGTTGTATTTAGTATCTATTTAGAAATGTTTTTTTTTGTATATTTGACAGGTTCCATTAAGTGTGTGTGATTGGTTTAAAGATTACCGTCCTACTGGATCAGGAAAGCAAGAGGTGGAACATGCATATGAGTGAGTTTTTTGTTGTATTTAATATTGACTTCTTTATTTCTAAATTATCACCACTCTCTGTGAATAACTCTTTTACTGGTTTTCTATACATTTTTCTAAAAAAGAAAAATAGAGGGAAAAAATATCGTGGATGTTCTAAAATTATGGACCATTGTTTAAATCGGAAGTTATCAACAGGTTTGTGAAAAAGAAATTTGAAGAGCTATATTTCCACAGTAGTAAACCTGACCGTGTGGATCGAGTGTTCAAAATATATAGAACAACAGCCTTGGATCAGAAGCTTGTGAAGAAGACATTTAAACTGGTCGATGAGACCCTTCGGAGGAGAAATCTCATGGAGGCCGGGTTACTATGACAATTTTATGTTGCATTGAATTACCTTATATCTTGTTAGAAGGTACTCTTGAAATTCTTTAGGTAGAACAACAACCTACTGTTTGCTCTCATCTCTAACAGTAAGGATGGGGGTTGTTAACCTCTTGTTACAGATGTTGGCTTGAAGTTTTCGTCAGTTTTTTATTTGCATCTTGGTAGGGATTTCTGTACACGCATTATATGAACTGTTTTGCGGACTGTTCATTTGTCTGGTGTATGAGGCAGTGTATTACACAACATGGTTAAACTACAAATTTGTGAGGAAGGCTTGATTACAAATTTACAATAGATTATAATGTAAGGTCAATTGTCAAATACTGTTTCATGATAAGTCTGCCATTGTCTAAATAAGTCTGACTGTAAAGTAGTAAATATTCAATTTAGTGGATAAAATCTTACACAAGTAGATCTAGTACCTGGATGTCTTGTTCAAGGTCCTTCCAGGATCAATTTCAGCACATTTGAAGAAAAAGTCGTGTTATGTTGCACAGTATGGGTTGGCACCCTCACTTTGAGCAAAGACTTCATAAATTAATTTAGAAGTTCAGCATAAGATATTTAATTCGAAATTTGTTTTTATGAGCCAAGCTGAAAGCAATAGTATTTTTAACATCTGAATAAATAATGTTGAATTCAATTCAATTATTTTTGTTGACATTCAAGTTCTTAACATGAATTATCTTTTTTGTACCGTCACAAAATTCCTTTTGTTCTGGTCACCTTCAAGACACGAGGACAAATTCTGATGAATGTTACGAGTGTACGTCTAAATTATATTTTTGCCAGCACCAAATTGTTCTTAATTGTGCTGATTTTTTACGGATAATAAACGATGTTTGCCATATTAATTTAGTGTTAAGGTGACATCAAATACATGCAAGTTTAACAGCCTGGAATGCTTTATTTAAGTTAAAAGTTCTGTTCTGTTCTGTTCTTTCTTCCTTCCTTTCTCTTTTTAGCTCTTTTTGCGTTTTATAAATGGTATTTTGATATACTTGTGTATTGAATAACAAAATTGTATTGAATTATATTTATATTAATATCAAATGAGCAAAACTATGGTACTTACGCATCTGGACCCTCCGATTCACATCGAGATTTGTAAAGATTCGCGTGCATTGAATCTCGATGCACATCGAAAGATCAGATGCGTAAGCACGATGCATGCGCAAGCATCATAACTTCACCCATATCAAATTACTTTTTGAACTAAGGACCTAACCTTTTTCTTTGTAGCAATATGTTGTCCTTGATTGTCCTATTGTAAGAAAATCAATAAACTCGTATGAGCAAACCTGATATGTTTAAACTAATAAACAAACAATATATAAAATACAGCTAACATTAAAAGTAGTATGCATCTAATATTTTTTTTGTGATCATAAGCGCATCACAAGGATCAATATGGAAAGTTCCAAACACAAGGAGCCTTTTCGTAATCTATATCAAGGGCCTGCTAATTGCTGAGGGTGCAGCTTCTTTCATTTAAAAAAAAATGAATCTAATACAAGGTTAATAATTTATTTTTTCTTTCGGTCTTTAAAGATTGTTCAATGTTCTTTTTTCAAATATACAAAGTTTATCTTTTTTGTTTGAAAAAAGAAGGGAGTTGTTTTCTTAACCGCTCCCTTTATATGTCATTCACTACAAGACATAATTTCTCCGCTCTGTTTCACTAATTTTTTCATTCTCAAGTCTTTATATTACAAATTTGCACCAATTCTGCTGCAAGTCTTTATATTAGAAATTTTGCAGTAGTTTTGCTGCGAATTTAAATATAAAGAATTGCATGTAACAATACGTAGATTTTATTGTTTTAATATAAAGACTTGCAATTTTCAATATAAATTTTGCAACAGTTCTGCTGTAAGTCTTTATATTAGAAATTTTGCAGTAATTTTGCTGTAAATTTAAATATAAAGATTACAGGTAACAACATATAAACTTTCTTGTTTCGATATAAAGACTTACAGGACTTGCATGTTCCAATATAGAGAATTGTAGCTTTTCAGCTAATACGCCATTCTACCGGTGGCCTAGTAGCACGATCCACGATCCATTAAAGCCGAGTACATAGAGGTCAAATCAACTAAGTACAAACTTATCGAATAACTCACTGTCGACTATGCATACGACTTCCATAATTGTTCCTCGATAAACCCGAGGGAAGTCTCAAAGTACCCGAATCGGGTAAACTATCTACCTTTCGAAACTAAACGGGTCGGGCAAGTATCCGAATACGGGAAGCAGTTACAAACGATTATCACACGTTCTATATTAAATAGCCCCGCACGACAAGATCATGGAGGACCAGGATACAATTTCATAACCACCTTAGCACGATCCCATAACCGAGCGAGATCTTTCTGGAGGCTTAACCGTCCTATTTTCATTATAAATACCTCCTCTTTTGAAGCCACATAACACAAAACCTAGGCAGAAATGCTATCAAAATCCATACTCAACATACACACACGAGAGAAGACCAAATCCGCCATTAGGATGGATCTCCCAACTTTCACATCTAAACCTACGGACTATCCAATTGATATGACGTATCAATGACCGTGGGGACATATCCCTTACTCTAGACTAGGTCTACTAATGGAAAATCAGAGCAATACCGACACATCAGGAGAAGACGAGGGTGGAACTAGGAAAAGACCAAGAGATCCTCATCCTGAAACCCCTGAAGAACATGTGCATAAGGTGCGTTATGGACCTCCTACTCTGGCAGACTTAGGAAACCGGTGCCAGTCGGAAGTTATTTTCGAACCTCCTACACCCGGGAGATCACCTTTACCTCCCGAAGGGCAGATTCTCCATGTAGTCACACCTTTATCCGAGAACATGCCACCCGTAATGCCTTCCTCACTCATGCCTCAGCAATTGCTCGTACTGATAACTCAACCACTTGTTTGGGTTTCCACACTGTCTCAAGGCATAGAAGTGACATCAAAAGCACAATCAGTATCTGAGGCGCAAGCTGCACCAACGAATCCATGAGGATACTACTGGTATCAGGATACCCACATGTACATATGACCGAACTCTGTGGAACCCCTATGGGGACCTCTACGAATATTATGCGGGGTATCCTTGGAACAAATATTACACTCCCCAATATGGTCAGTACTCGGGGTGGTACCCATGGACGCAACAACAATGGAGTGAGTATCCACAGTCAGCCCCTCAACCACAGTTGCACTATCCGAGCACGGGAGCGACTCAGCGCGCTATCCGCATGAATCTTGCGAACATGCCAACCCCCAGAAACTTAGTAATAGATTTTGAAGGGGCCCTCCGTCCCAAAGACCTACCTTCAAATCATCAACAAGGCACCACAACAATTGAAACATGTCCCGACAATATCGTGACACCCGAAGGAAGGATCATGTTGCAGCCACCGCTCAGGGAGACACATCCAGGGGTAGGAGATAACGAAACTTTAGCCTAGTCACACTCAAACTGGAAGTCGAGTTCATACAAAGCGAACTCGTCGCCAAAGCCTCCACAAGATGAGCATGTCATCGACATGCAGAAAAAGTTACGAACATGCAGGAAAGACTCGAACAGATTGATAGTGATGAAGGACGTCGACAGACTCTAAACTTCACT
>CAXKVX010003033.1:0-55738 GCA_964058865.1 Eleocharis quinqueflora | reverse complement strand
CCATATTTTCAGCATAGAGTTGCAAAACTGCTCTTGCCCCTCTGGCTAAGCATTTATATAGTGATCCAAAGAAAGCCCTGAAGAAGGTAAAAGATAGACAATAAAAACAATTAAGGTCAAAAGGGCACTTTAATATGGCAAATATAATCAAAATGACGCCAAAGAGGAACAGCAATTGTCATCTGATGAAGATTTGCTGGGCAATTAGCATGAACAAGAGTTACACACTCAAATTGTTGATGCTTAATGATAATGGCCGAGTTTTTAGTCATAGTTTCCAATTGGCAATTGTAATAAAAGGGTCATAGAAATAAGGGCATAACACACATATAGTCATACAATAAAAACATTGAGTATTGGGAATTTAGCTGTCGGTACCCAAAGTTGGTACTGGTACGTTAAAACACCCAAGATTAGGAATTTTTACAGCATTTTTTCATTTTCAGTTTCTTTTCAAGTACAAAACTTTTGTACTTTGTATGTAACTTTTGAATTTTGTTGCTTCCATTTGGAGGCTGGCACCCTATCTTGGGGTTAGCTTCAATAAAAAAAAAAATGACGCCAAAGAGCATACTTCAGTCTCATCCTTGGTTCATGAGAGGACTTGTCAGCATAGCATAACCACTGTCAATAGAAACATAAAACACCAACATTAGTAAAAAGCCCGTAATATAATGAAGAGTAAATATAACTGTCCCCCTTACGCGTCCCCCCACTCAAATGCAATGATAAATTATTTTTAATTCTTTGTATAAATAATTTATTGAACAAATGCAATTATAATCATTTTTTAGTATAAAGATTTATACTAAAAAATATAAAGACTACTACATTTGAGTATAAAGATTTATATGAGGGACGTGTAAGGAGAGCTTGTAAGGGGGGACAGTTAGTCGCTTCCTATAATGAAAAGCAATTTCTAAAAGTTCTTTCTGCAAAGATTTTAGACGTTTTTTCTGCAAACATAAAACACCAGATTTTGTCCAAACACGACTTCTAAAAGTTTTTTTTAAAACACAAACTTTAATAGTGTGAGGGTTATGACATGGATACTCACACAGTCCAACAACGAACAGTTCACCCTAATGGAGTAATATATAGCAGATATTTGTTTTTTTTTTCTTTCTGAAACAAAGAAATGAGCACAGAAGTAGCTGACCTGAACAGCAGAAATGCTAATAGCACCATCAATGACTCCAGGCCGCAAGCCTAAGCCCTACAATATAAGATAATAGAAATACTACCTTAACAGCAGGAGCATAAATACATATAAAAGGATACAACAACAACAACAAAGCCTTTAATCCAAATAAATTGGGGTAGGCTAGAAATGAAACCTAATCTGAAATGAAAAATTAAAATAAAATAATAATAATAATAATATAATAAATAGTAAAATACTAGTAAAAATAGAAGTATAGTAAAGATAATAGTAATACTAATAATGATAACAATAACAATAATAATAATAAACTATTCTACAAATCAAAAGCTTAAACTAGCACCCTACGTTGTTAATCCTGGACCAAAGTTGTATATCTATACCACTACTTCTAAATTTTAGTCTGCCATGGTTCTAGTACGTGGATCACTGACTTCCATGCACTTCTATATGACGCCAACTCTTCGGAGACATTTCATGCCTTTAAGTCCCTTTTTACAGCTTCATCCCATTTCAATTCGGTCGACCCCTACATCTTCTCGTGTTTTCGACGCAACTTAAAACTTCACTACGTACCGATGCATCAGAAGGCCTACGCTGGATATGCATATACCATTTCAAACGATGTTGAACAAGTTTCTCCCAAATAAATCCATATAAAAGGATATACTAGATAAATGTAAATACAGACACACAAAAAGTAAACAGGGGCGTATTCATTTGCATCATTGTTGGCAATGGTTTTCTACAGGCATGGATCCCACAAAACAATTTATGGGAGCCCATATCAATGACATTGCACATGAATGACACAAAAACGTGCAAAAATTACCGTTCGGTTGTACCGCCGAAAAAATTATGTAAACTCGTTACTGTTTTTAATGAAGTTTACAATCAACTTGACAATTTCACTCAAACTACTCTTTATTGCAAATTGTGTTAAGGACATTGATATAGATCTTAATGCTCAAATCAACTAGAAGTTCAGACATGTCAGTTGACAAAATTTAAGCAACTAAAACCTTCCAAGTATCCTCTGAACACCATATATGACTTGGAATAAAAATTCATACTTCATAATATGCTAAAATTAATTAAAATATGAATCAACATCTTAATTTAATTGAATGCTAAATAAATGATGCAAGTATTATAAAGACATAATTAATGCATGTTGGACCAAATTATAGAATTTTGTGTAAAATGATCAAACATGACTTAGGGCTTTGTCAGTAACAGAGAGTGGGAATAAAGTTCTGTCAGATCAAATTAATTTTTTCCGACCTATTTGTGAAAAAATGGGAATAATATGGAAATAAAAGCCAAACCCATCCTTCATAAATTGAGCAACGAACGGATTTTGGGATTACTTTCACATTATGTCAAAAATCACACCAATATCCATTATTACCCATTTACCCATCCACCTGAAGAGGGCCTAAAAGGGAATAAGACATCATACCTGGCCCATATCACCAAGCAAAAGATCACCTTCTGCCTCCCTCTCCAATGCAATATCTGTTTTGTAAAACGATATCAGCATGACAGACAGAAGCTTAAATAAATGGATTCAATTAATGATCAAGTAGTTAACTTACTCACCAAGCATAGATGGTGAAATATCGTAGCCAATCCAGTGGTGCCCATTTTCAGAAATTGTCTCGCCACTAAGCCCAGAACCACAGCCTGTCAAATAAACAAAATTGAGAAAAAGAAACCAACACAAAATTGCATGGAATTGAGCATATTTAAGAATAACTATGAACTTGTGTAAGTAAAAAAGAAAATCTGAAGTATGATACATAGCATCCAAAAGGGCAATGCTTAGTTGCCATAGTTCTTATCTGAGAAGTACCAGAAAATCCGGAGTCGCCACTTTCATATTTAACATTTTTGTGCTCAATAATTTTTCATCTTGATTTATCAAGTTTATATGGAGGCATACATGTATTTTCATTTTGATTTCCGTCAGCTTCAAATTGCTTGAAAAAAAAAATGCTAAATCGAACAAATTGACAAACAAATAAGGAAATCAGAAGCAAGCTCAACCTATATCAAGTAAAAGCTTGGGAACTCCGTCATTAGGGAGATTAAGAAGCTCGAGTGCTCTCTCGGATATCCTCGCCTGGACCAATCAAACATGGAATTCTGTCTAAAAAATTACAATAAGAAAATAAATTCAACGAAAGAAAGGATTGCACGAAAATCATACTTGAATCTCGATAATCCGAGAAGAGGTGGTGTACTTGCGCGCCTCGGAGTCGTTGTAGAATATCTCAGGCGGCGCCTGTTGCTCCGGTCGTGGCATTCTCTCTCTCTCTCAAGGCGGTAAACAATTTGAGCGCGGCGGCGCGGTGCAGGAAAAAGGAAAACGACGGGGGTTTTGGGCAGGTTGAGGGTTTCTTTCGAGGTTTGTTAACCAAAAAAAAGGTAATAAATAAAGGATTTAGTAGGCAGGCCTTTTAAATTTGAATTTACAGTTGGGCTCTAATTTAGATCTATTGGAGCCTGTCAAGAAACTAAGTTGTAAAAAGGCTCGATATGAAAAGGGGGTTGTTATTTCCAACCACGGCGACCAGCCCAATTCCAATGCACGATCCAAGCTTGTAAGAGCATGTGTTACATCTATAAAAGCCCAATTCCAATGCACGATCCAAGCTTGCAGTTCTATTTCAAAGACCCTTTACACCCATAAAGATAGCTGACAAAGTCAAGATTAGCTATTTTCAAATTTTTATTTTGGAGTTGGGGTTAAGACTATAAATACTTAGTTCCTGAAATTGATTCAGAGAATGTTTTTGAGAGAGCAGAGGGGCAAAAGATTCCATGGTTTAGAGAAGAGCAGTTAAAGGGTTGTGTTTTTCTCTTTCTCCTTTAATTTTTATTTCAACTTAGTTTTCTGCTGCTTAGCTATGTTAGGCTAGGTTTTACTGAGGTTTTTCTAGGATTAATTACGTGAAACTCTTTGTAATGTTTATTTGGTATTAATATATCTTTCAATTTGTTTACAGTATGATTTGTTCTTTAACCTAGTTCCTACATCTTAATCGAATTGTAAATTCTTGGATTTTAGTATTCCAATTGAAATGTTGAATATTAGCTTCAGATCATAAAGAACAATTTAACTAATTGGCTAAGTACTGAAACATGACGTTGGTTAGTTAAGGGCTTAACCCGATTTACTTAGAATAATTGTGTCAAGTATTGTGAGGTGAAAGATAGTTATTTACGTTAATTAGAACAATTAGAAGAACTAAATGAATTCAGATTAACATAATCAAGTATAAAGAGGTGAAAGTTATGTTAGTTTTGAATATGGTGTTAACATAGATATCCCTTAGCATACTCAAAAAATTGCGCCTTCATAATTCTAAACAATATCCTTTGTTTATCAAATAATCAAAACAATAGTTGATAGGAAACTCTAGGAAAGCTTGTTCATCATATCTGTTTTCTAGATTCACTTTACTATTTTTAGTTTTAGTTAATTAAAAGAATCATATTCCAATCAACTCTTAATTAATTTTTCTACAACATAAATTGAATTACAAAGATATGAACATAATATCTTGTCTTTGTCTCTGTGGATCACTAACTGAATTATTCAATCGAAAGTTGTATTCTTGCAACTTAAAATTGAGGATTATAGTTTTATTTCTTAGATATAGCAAAATCCCATCAATCAACTTAATCTTGAATATTCCATAAAATTTCAGCAACTTTTTTCAATAAATTTTCTTGAAACTTTCATTTGCACCAAATTAGTCCTTCAAGTTTAATTTTTTGTTAATATTTGTGCTTTGGAAAAAATGACAATTTGATTTAAACTTTTTTTTTGCATCATATTAAGGTAGTGGGAATTAGGCTTGGCAGAATGAGTCATGGTTTGAACTAATCTGTCCATTTGACTAAATAAATTGTCGAGTGACAAATAAAATCGTTACAACGAAAAAAGAGATTTTTCAACGGTTAAAAATCATAATGTCCAGATTATGCAATTATTGTCGTATAAGGAGTTGCTAAATGATATAAAAAATCATTGGCATATGAGTTGTCCGTAGAAAAAATAATAATTTAATATTAAAAATAAGATAATGATTATTTATTATAAACGTTGTCATAGAGTTTAAGACAATGGTTATTTATTAAATAATTGTTTGCTTATCACTCACGTGGCCATGTCAGGAGATAAATCAACAATTATTTAATAATAACTGTTTTCTTATGCTTTTTAAAGCAACAATTAATAAAGCAACAATTATTTAATAATAACTCTATCATGGGTTTTTTCTGAATGAAAATAATATAATTATATGACAAGAATTTTGAAAGATAATCATATGAATTACAAAAATCTAAATAATTTTATGACATATAAAACACAAAGTTTGGTAAAAAAAACAACAAAACTAAAAATATCATCTGTTTGCTAGTTGATTTGGAGGGTTGTTGTCTGTTCAATTTCAACTCTTTTAAAACGACAATAAAATAACAAACGAGCACAAATCTAAATTATACATGTGACATATTGGTATTTTGAAATGTATCAATTTATTCTTCATCTTCTTCTCCTCTTCCTTTTCGAATTTTTTTTGTTTCTTCTTCTGTCTTCGAAAATGATCCTTTTTGACTGAAATCTTAATTAATTTATTTGGCATCCCAGTTGAGAAATAACAGATGATTTCATCTTATTTCTGGTAAAGAGAAAAAACAGATTATATTTAGCCACAAGGCCTTTTTTGGGGCAAATTTGTATTCAGAAAAGTCTGTTAAAGGAGAAAGCTGGTTTGTAGAGAAGAGGTCAATTCTACAAATTTCGATTTCTAATAGGCTTTTTTGCAAATAGTTTGCGCAAAACTTGTGTCAGAGAAATCTTCAGTTCGAGAGAAATAATCCCGGACGGAAAAACGAATTTAATACTCTGTTGTTGTCAGAAAAGTGCTTCCCAAGCTGCCCACAACACACCGTCTGATCCGGGCATCGGAGAGATCACAACCGTCGAAGCTGGTGTAGTGTATCCGTTCAACCCCTCGGCCTCGCGTCGCGCTGCCAATCTGCGTTTCCGAGGCCGCTGCGTTCTGACAGCGTTCTGCCAACGCCGCTCTCCGCTTTCCCGATGAGAGGAAACCGAGTTCACCTCGAAATTCGTGCCAGAAGTTGTACGGAGTGGTCCCTAAAGAGAATTCTGAATTCATGCGATGTGGTCCATGTGGAAGAATGAAGATCCTAGCGACGGATCCGATCTACAACAGTAGCGCGCTACAGCAAATGGACGGTCCGGATCGACTGTTAATTTCGTAATCGACTGTCAGAGATGAAAATCAGAGAGACATTTATATTTTGACATGAATCTTAATGCAATCATTGAAAATCAGACGATCCAGATGTTGCGCTACATCATCCCGCGCAGCACCAGATCCGTTCCCCTAGCGACATCTCTCGTTCTCTCCTTTTGATTCAGATTCAATCTGTTCGTTGTTTATCAATTAATCAGAGGAGCTGAACTCCAATTTGATTGCTGACAATGTTTGAGTGAAGCTAATTAAGCTGTTTGATGCACACAAACCAAATTATATGAATGAATTGCTTTATCCTCATCTCACCTTTAAATAATATTGAATTATCGATTATAGTTTTTAAAATGTAAAAAAAAGTTAAAACTTACCAAGTAATTCTAACATACCACATCATATTTTGTAATTGCTAAAAAATCCAGTTCCATAATTACAAATGATCACTTCGTTTCATTCATTAAAAATTGAGTGTCTGTGTGTCGAATCTAGCTTATAAAGATGGTCTAGAATAAAAAAAAAGACTAATTATCTACTTTAACTTTTATAAATCAAAACAGTCTGAAATTAATACGTAGAATATTACTTAATTACTGATGTGACTTTCAATTCAATTCTGCTATTGTAGGATTAACATGTCCAAAATTTGATGAAATAAATCTTATGAATTCGACCTCCGTTGAATCAATGGATGGGTGGCACACAACTTTATTTCACTTTTATTTTCTTTAATTTGAAGAATATTAAAGCACAAACCAGATAATTCGAGAAATAAAAGAATATTAAAGCACACTCTGAAATTAACGGGCTTCTAAGAATTTTCTTTAAACAGCCTATCCTTCAAAGAAATAAAAGAATATGCTTTCGCTTGAAAAGAAAAATTTATGGACTATATAATTATGAAAAATAAAAAACATACTAGCTAGCGAGATGAAAGAGATGCATGGTGGATGATTCCAATTCCAATAAAGTATGCTAACATGAATCCAGCGATGCTTAATTATTATTTTTTGCGACCAATGCAAGTCGGTTTCCAGTAATAAATAAATAAATATACAAGCTTGTCTATGACTAGCACACGAGGACACGACTGGTTTTGTTAGTGTGGCCCCATTCAACCACCTACTAGACAAACAAGCTCCATCTTAAATCATTTAATAAGCCCAACAATTTCAACAATTTCCCATCAAGGAATTTAAATATGGTTTATGTCCCCCTCTGGTTTGCAAAAGTAAGGGTTCATGACCTTAAAGTCTTCCTCACTTTGTTAAAGTAAAATCAACATAGATAAAATTTTGGGCACTCCAAGATGGAATGAGATCTTCTAACGCACGTACCAAAAATACGTGCGTGCTGCGCAGTAAATTTCAATTTTTGATTTGAATAGAGATTCGTGCAAGTTAAATTTTATAATATCAAATCTCCTGAATCAAATATGGACCGTCCGTAGCCTAAAACACAGAAAACCTGAGCGATTCGTAACTGCTGCGCGACAGAAAAACAACTTCCCTCCAACATGTACATCAAGTAGAAGCTCATAAATAAATGTTTGGTTTCTAACATTTTAACTTTAGGAAAACACGTACGCATGATTTAGGGCCTTGAGTTTTTTCTTTTGTTTTTGTAATAAAATACAAGTATTTGTGTTTTTAATATCTCAAAAGTCAAAATTGATCTAAAGTTCTCCTGTGATATTTTATGTTTATGGAATTTAGAACTCCCGGTCTCTGATCTCTCACACTGAAAATTGCTCTTAAAATTACTAAAATCCTTCAAATTAAATTAATTTAGTACATTTATTTCATCCATCACAAGCTAACATGGGGAATTCCGATCTAGTTAATTAATTAATTTCTTCAAGTTCAATAATATGGACAAACTTTTTGTATTGCTTTTTCATTGAGGTTATGAATATTTTGTTTTGTTCAATTTCCTATTGCCAATAATCCACAACACACTTCTAATTGTATATGCTTAACATTGTAATAAAATATGGTTACAATAGAATACCGGTTTTTTGAAGATAATTAGTAATAAAAATTGACAGCTTGTCGTAAAAAATAATTATGACACTAATAGTGATCTATCAAAATTTGGCTACTTCAGAAGTCAAATTAATGAATAAATTGTTACGTACGTAGTTTAAGATAAATTTTGGAATAGGGGAAATATAATATCACAAGTGCTGAAGTGCATGTCTAACTTGAAGAAAGGCAGAAAACACCTTTGTTTTGTGTTTCGTTTCGTTTCGTTCATGAAATATTTTTTTATCATTAATCGTTTCTTTTTACAGAAATTCTTTCGTTGATCATTTCGTTTGTCACGAAACAAATAAAATACGAAATTTCATAGTATTTTGTATTATAATTAGACGAAATAATTATTTTTTTGTTATCTTTTTCGTATTTCGTTTCTTTCGTGACGAAAGAGAAAAAATCATTTTATTTCCGTTTCGTTTACCATGAAACGAAATGGAAAACTGTGAAACAGTATTGCGTTGACACTCCTATATATTCGTAAGATTGCAATCCGATGTTTAAATAACAACGAGGCTAATTAACGTTCTAAGAAGTGATATGACGTTTAAGTTTATCAAAACGCTTGAAATAATCTTAATTAGTTAATTTAATTCGTCCAAACTATTTGAAATTCTTATTTCTTAAATTTCATATTTAACTTGATTTTCCACATCTTTCAATTGTAATAAATTAAACACTCAATTAACCAATTAAGAGGAAAAAAACATTATTAATTAATTCAATGCAGCCGTAGAACACTTATATAACAAGCCTATTCATCAAGAGCAACATGGAGACAAAGTTGGTATCACGTAACAAAACTGAAAAGGTGGAGCAGAGGAGGAAGAAGAGGAAAAAGGTTTGAATATTTCTGTTCAGGTCTATATTCTTCTCGGGATTGGGTTCTCAACATTTTAACCTTTTAACCCTGCTTACTATCCTTTCTCTTTCTCTATAAATACAACTTAATGTTATCCCTTGCTTCCACCCCAAATCACCTCCTTATTCATCACTACTAGTCTCTCCCTCTTCCTCTCTCTCTCTCTCTCTCTCTCTCTCTCTCTCTCTCTCTTTCTTCTCACTCTGCTTTCTATGGAGATGTGAATGGTCCTCCTTGTAGTCTTCCACAGCTTTCTTGAACTGCGTTCAAAACCTACACAACAGTTGTAAAGATAGGCTTATCTGCAGTTCAATAAAGCTGTGGGAAATTTCAGGGAGAGACCAAGGTAATTTGATATATTAATTGTTCAAGGTTTGGTAATTTGGTAATTTCGATCTCCATTAAAATTAAGTTGGTCCCGTAATCTCAATTTTATCTCAAACCCTAATTCTCCTTTCAGAGATGGATTCAAAAGTATATTACTAGTTGCACAAATGATGAAGGTAAAACATGAATTCATGGAATTTACATTCTTTTTGGTTGGGGAAATTAGGATGGGGAATGGGGAAAAACATGTGTATATATATATTTTGTTTCCATTTGTCACTTTTTGTTACTTGTTTCTTTATTAATTCATGCAATTTTCCTTTCTAGGTTGTGAGTACGTATGCGACAAACCATTGGTTGTTGGTTTAATCCATGAACGTACAGTAAAATTACTTAGGTTGAGTAGGTTCATATTGTTCCTTCATGATGTAGGATTCGGGGAATTCACATCCCACGGAATACTCCGTATTACGAAATAGTAATCGAATGATTGACATAACTTTGAGATTTTTGTGCGTGCGAATCTCGAAGTTATATGAAGCATTGGATTGTTATTTCGTAATACGAAATATTTTATAAAATATGAATTCGGGTTTTTGTGCCTGCTGTAGCAAAGGAGAAGGTACCAATACTTCAGTTCAAACTCTAGCTTTTAGTTTTTACTTCGTTTAGAAATAGTCTATATAAAGCCGCTGTAATAGTCTTTATAAAATCGCTATAACAATGCTGCTATTAATAATTTATTGTCATTAAATTTATCATATAGCTAGTTTGTTGAGAATCACAAAAGTTTGAAAAAAAAAGTTGCGAGCTAAGGAAAAAAATAATTGACATTCGGTTATATATAATTTACCTGGTTATGCATCTCATATGCACTATGCAAAACATTGTTTCATCATTGGTTATCGTTTGGGAGAATATATATATATATATATGTTTTCAACTTTTATTTAAAAAGAAAAGGGTGAAAACTCAAAATGAGTAGCAGCACTGTTTCCAATTTTATTTGAAAGAAAACAAAGGTCAAAACGATCGAATAGCACCGTACAGTAAAAGTATTTCTTATTTTTCTCTCATATGTAATTAATAATTTAAAAGGTTACAATATATTTAAAAGTCATATATAGCGAAAAATGAGAAATAATGCCTAGGGTCAGTGGACCATGATTAATAAATGTTTCAGCATTTACTAATTACTCTGATACTGTCAACAATGAAAAGAAAAACTTTCATCTCAGTTATACTTTTGTTGCCATACATTTCATGATGAAAGAGAAGTTGGTGTGGTAATGTAATTTCAAATCATGCTTTCGTATCACACACTAACTTGCCTTTTCTCCGTATCCATATAAAACCACTTTACACTATATTTCTATTCCATACCCCACGGTCAGATAGAAAGCAGAAATTATTCTTGTATTATATGTTTCTTCTTTTGTGTGCTCTCACTTCACTGGCTACCATGAGGGGTCATGAGAGAGGTTACCAAATATAGTCATGCAATATTGTGCACACACAGAACACAATCAGTGAATTTTCTTTTCAACCCTTCTGTTCCTTTGTGTGTGCTTGTGGGCAATGAAAAGCTGTACACTGACATTGATTCCTACTGCTTCCATACAGTTCTTGCACTTGGCCTATCTCCATGTCTCAAACTACCAGTGATGAGATCTGCTTCTAATCAAATCACCTCATGTCGCTCAGATTGAAAACAAATTCTCCAATGTAAATAGCATTTTTTGGTGTTCACGTCTCAGTGTTTGGTGAAAAGCTACCTGTAATCACAACAAAATTCCTTACTTTTTCAACAAGTGTCTAGTAATTTTATACTGCCAGTCAAACCACCTAACTAGGTTAGGTCATCAGAATCAGTGACTAACAAAATCAAAGATGAAATGTGAAGTGAAGTTTACTGTAGTTTATACTGTCAATTAACAGCAACCCAGCTTGTTTGGTTTGCTTGCTCTCGTATATCTTTCCATCTTTCTATTTCTTTCTTTTATTATAATTTGTACAAACGTGTGGTCCTTTACCAACTGTTGCTTGTATCATTTGGTTGTACAATAGCTAATTCAGCAAAGACAGCAACAAAGCTCTACTATTATTTTTCTTAGAAATTGTTAATTTTCTCTTTCTCCATCCACTTTGGTCTAGACTCTAGATCTATTGTTTATGCAGTTCACCTCCCGTCCTTCCTTTTTAACCTCTGTTGACTTTCCAGGCGGTTATTCTTTAAAAGGTACATTTTTTCTTTAGTTGATTTCTACAAGATTATAATTAATTAAAATATCGATCATCGATATCCTTCATTTCTTACTACATTCAGATTCTTAAATATCCGTAATTAATGTTCGGAAAAGCAGTAGTCTTTATGTATGGATGTATATTTATAGAGGGATCATGGTTCTTTTTTTATAATTTTGACAATTATATTTCAAATGAATTAAAAATCTAAAAAGAAGTATATAGATGGATACATTTTTTAACCTACATATTAGTTGCGTTTAAATTTGGTGCGATTTTAGTATTTTTTCCATTTTTCATCAAAAGTTATTAAGTTTAATGTATTTTTTTAACGGTTAATAATTAATATATAGTTCATGATGAAATATGAAATAACACTTATATCACGTTAAATTCAAAGTTTATTTAATCTATAAGTTCAAGAATTTGTCTATAAATTTTTTTTCTATTTTGTAAGATTTTATTACTAATTTATTTGAAGTTTTGTTATCAAAATTGTCAAAATAACCATTGGCAAGTGATCCATCCTCATATATATTGACTTTTGCTGACTTTTGCACAAGTATATATGTTAATGAATTAGTATAAATATCTTTTTTCTTATATATAAGAAGTTTCGAAACCTCCAACAGTTATTACTAAATATCTCTTAACGAAATTTTTTGTTATGTGCTCATGGAAGCTTGAACCTATGACTTCATTGAAATCATTCTAGTTAGTTACCACTAGAATACTAGATTATTTACAATTAGTAGAAGTATCTAATCATGCAAGACAATATATGCAATTCAAGTTTAAATACAAAAGTTAATTAATTACCTGACTAGGCATGCATAAGATTTAAAGTTTGTCTTATAAAAATAGAATAAGGATAACAAACACATTGCAAGTTAATAATTATTATATAACAGTTACCTTTGTTTTTTTTTATTTTTTACAAGTGGTGGCTAGCCTGCCAGATTTGCTAGCCAATTGTATATCATTAAATTGATTAACATACCATTACAAACACATTTCAAATTAAACATGTAACATGATGTACAAAAAACATAATGTCTCATTGCAATATTTTCAATGTCAACCACAATAAAGAAGGAAAAAAGAACAAATGGAAGTAAATCAACTAACTAAAAAAGACTAAAAGATTTATAACTAGAAAAAAAATAGATAGCAGGTTTCTTACGTCCTTCCTTCCCTTCAAAAGTGTCAGCTTTATTGAGAGCATATTCTTAAAGTTGTTTCAGAAATTTTCGGGTGAATAACTTTTAAAGAGATATGCTTGTAATAAAGCTTGTGTGGTCAAATAACATATTTCTCAAAGTTTCAAAGAAAAACATAGCTCAAAAAATGCAACTGCTATCTTAGTAACAAAAGTCAACAATACAAATGCGATGTCTCATGTTAGATTTTTTATCAGAAAATTGAACTCCTCCATTGGTGAGGCTTGATGTCTTAAATACTTTGGGTGGAATGATCTTGAATGCATAAGTTATCTTTCCATCAAAGTCATCGAGGAATTGATTGGGCTTTGTCAGCTAGACATGGTCAATGACTGACATCTAAATTGTTCTAGCCATTTGATGGAGAGATATCATGTGCATCCAAGGTCATCCACCCAAAACACATCAAACCTCACCAATTAGAGGAGTTCAATTTTTGGCAAAAAATCTTATCTTGTTTGCCTCGTTGTCTTTTGTTAACTAAGACATCAATTGCATCTTCTGAGCTACGTCCTTCTTTGAAATCCTAAGAAATATGTCAGCCGCTAGTTCTCGCAAGGCGATGTATCTATAAGAATCCAGAAATAAGAACTTTTGGACATACCAATGACCCAAAGAGGAAGCAAAAAAACAACACGGTACCATAACCAGTTTAGAGCACCTACAAACCACTTAACTCGTGACCAAACTTTAATAGAAAATCAACAAGTTTCAGAGTCGCAAGTATTATAAACTAGCACACAAAAGCAACACAATATCAGAACCAGTTTCTGATATGCGCACAACAACAACAAAAAACGTACAAATCAATTTTGTTCATGCGCATATACAAATTACATGCGCGCATTTATGACGTACAAATCAAATTGTACAATACAATCAGGGCCGGCCTTGACCCAGGGCAGGCTGGGCGACCGCCCCGGACCTCAAAACAAAAGGGCCCATTTCAGAAATTTAAAATTATTGAATTATGAAATTATGGGCCATAAATTCGAACATTGAAGGTGTAAGAGGACAAGGGTATGGGCCATAAAGTCGAACCATTATCATACCATTCTTTTTTTCTGCCAAAGCCCGTCATATCAGCCTCCAGCAGCGACTCCCACTTTTCTCTTCTCTTCCAGTCGAATCCCCTCACCCTCTCTTTCTCTCACTCTCTCAATCGCCTGCTCGCCTCCCTTCTCTCTCACTCTCTCAGCTGCCTGCCCGCCTCCCTTCTCTCTCACTCTCTCAATCGACTCGCGACTCCCTTCTCAGAGACTCAGACTGATATTGATCGACGCCTCTGGCCTCTGACCTCTCAAATCTGGCCTCAGCCGACTCCCTCTCAGATCTGCTCGCGCCTCCGTTCTCTCTCACTCTCCCAGGCCCCAGCCGACTCCCTTCTCAGATCTGCTCGCGGCTCGCCCAGACGATCTGCTCTCTCCCAGCCGCCTCCACCTCTCAAATATGCTTGCGGCTCGCCTCACCCGACGCGGCTATGGCCCGACGCCCCGTCACCCATACCCAGACAGCCAGAGTGAGTAGTGAGTAGTAACTAGTTAGTCGGTAAATACTTTCTGTTTTAGGCTTCTGTGTTAATTTTGCTTTTGTGTTAATTTTAGGCTTTCTGTTTTATCATTTGTGTTAAAAAAAATTTAGGCTTTCTGTTTTAGGCTTTTAAATGCTTCTGGTAATTAGAGGGACCAATTAGTGAACATTGTAGTGAACGTTTTAGTCAAGAACAGCATAAGTAAATTTTGTGGGGATTAGAGGCAGTGTACAATATACAAGTCTGTGATCTGAATTGACCTTAACCCTTGTTGAGCTAAACTTGATTTCAACAAGCTCCCTTCGAGTTTAAATCCTTGGTAGTTGTCATTCATTAAGTACTAATTTCTTGAACTCTTAGATTTTTTAGAGACAACATGGATGTAATTTTCTGTACAAGAGAGCTTGTTGAAGTGTAAGAACTTGTCTGCTCCTTCTGTAGGTAAAAATTTGGTACTTAAATTTGCATAAACCCATGAGGCATATTTGATTTTCTGAGTCCTGTAACCTTACTGTTACATTTCGAAGAGATGTGGTGTGGAGCATGTTATGGTAAAACTAAAATGTGGATTTATTTTGTTGCTGTTTTCCAATAGTGTTTGTTTTTACTGTTTTGATTTTGTAGTAACTTACCATTATGCAATCGTCAAGGCAAAAATCGTTTGTGATGTTTTTTCTTCATTATTTCTAAGCGATATTTTAACAAAAAAAATTTCGTCCCGGGCTTCAAATCTCTCAGGACCGGCCCTGAATACAATCATTGCTTGACCAAATATTTGAATGCGCCGTTGATAAGGCACGTATGAATTAACTAGCGATGCTAAAATAATATGCATAGTACATTTCATTTGTACTATGCATTATGCATATATATATATATATAGCTTAATAAATTGACATTTAAGTTTTTTAATAAATTTTTAATATCATAATATTGTAGGAAATTAAATTTCGTGATTTTTAGAGCTTTCTTGCTATTTTTCAAATATTTTTTAAAAACCAGATTTAATATTACAAAAGTGTAATTTCTGAGATGTTTTTAAAAATATTTAAAAATAGTAAAACAGCTCTAAAAATCACGAAATTTAATTCTCTAGAAGATTTTAATATGAAGAATTTATTGGACAACTTAAATCTCAATTTATTAGACAAATTAAACATGCACGACCGCATAGTACAAAAGGTGGTGTACTATGCATATTATTTTAGCCATGCTGTAAATTAGTTATTCAAATTAAAATTGCGCACATAACAGAATTCTTAATAATTCAATTATAGATGGCTCGGACACAATTTGAGCCGTTCGTAACTACTGCGCGGCAGAACAACAGTTTCCAATCCTGAGCTGTACTGCAGTACTACATTGAGCTATTTCTTCGGTCTTTCATCCACCTTTTATTAATCTACAGTGTTTCAGCATATCTCTAGAGTTAAAATACTTTAGTTTCAACTTGTCAAGAGCAAGATTAATTCTGTAAGATTAAAATTAAATTATGTGAATCAGTATTAATTTTTTTTGGCCTTGTTGCGTACATATATATGCGACTAATCTAATGTCACAGAAAATTTGTTGGATTGGAGGTGCATGCATTTTTTTAGTAATAGACAAGAGTTTTTATTCTTGAATATTTCGAAGTTAATCTAAGATCTTAAAAAATATTTTGTTTTTACTGAATTTTGAACATGCGATATTCTAGACGTCTCCGTTAGACTAAAAGTTGATGCACACAAATTTTGCACAACGTGTTTTCTTGTTAATGACTTTTTATGGAATTAAAGTTCATTTGATGTAGTCGGTGGCGGAGCCACATGCACTTAGGAGGTGCAGCTGAATCTTTTGAAAAAAGTTTAAAAAATGATTATATATATTACGTTTTTTCAAAAATGATCATATATTTGAAAAATTTTTGTACAAAATGATCACATAAGATCAATTTTTTTAAGAATAATCATAATTTCGAACTCCTACAAAAAAATCGTAAATCTTAAACTCTCCTGACCAGAATTCTGAATCCGCTCCTGAATGATGTAGTGCACGCCTTCTTAACTATTTACAGCCATACATTCATTTTTCTATGACCATTTTATAGAAAATACGGAGAAAATTATGACTATACACCTTTTATTCGTTACATCAAGACAACATTAATATTGAAAAATATAATCTATATTAGCAAAATGCAGTCTATCATTGCCTACGTAGAAAAATAAGTGATCGCCATCCAATCACAGAATTTTTATTAGGGATTAGGATCCGCTGCTATAGTTTGTAATGGCAGGAGATTGTCATTTTATCTATAACATGTGGACTTCAAAAAGTTATATAATATAATATAATGTTCCTCTATTAAATTTGGTCGTTCAAATTTAATCCGACGATTCATATTAATCATGAAAAATTATTGTCATACTCCACAAATCCTAACACACGAAAGAGCTCGCGAATATATTTAATATAACTTTGCATTATCCATTATAGTCCACTTCTAAACTTATCTTATTTAATTTGATTTGATTTTTTAAAGTCATTATCAATTTGTTCAATTATTGCAAAGACCAAGTGTCATTGAGGAGGATTCAAATATTTATATTTTGTGTATTTTCATGTTACCTTCAAATTCACATCATTTATAAAAAATAATGAATTATTTAGATTTATTAGATGCATAAAAAGATGTGCACGATAAATGATGCGAATCAATTTTGAAACACAATGAAGACAAAAAAATAAAAATAAAAACATTTGAAGCGCTCACGTAATTTTTATCTACTATATGAACATTACATAAATCGTTTGATTAGAAAATATTTAACATATTCTTCCTTCAACCACCCTCACATGCAATCACCAACCGAATGCAGATTTCCATTATATCAGCTTATCTCCAGCATCAACATATATACTCCAGTGTTATTTGTTAAACATTTCTTTAGATGCAAATTAAGTTCTTTCTCCAAACATTAGCATAACCACAAAACAAAAAATATTGAAATCCAGCATCGATCCTCCTGTTATACCATTGTTGAAAAACCATTTGAACCCTTCAAAGACATAAAAATTCCACGTAAATCCTATTTCAAAATAGCAAAATTGTAACAATTTACTGACTATTGAAAAAAAAAACGACTCGTGACAGGGTGAGGCAGTAGCAATTGGCACTCGACCTGGCATATTAACCCTCCATGGACCCGAATCTGCTGTAGCGCGATGGACGATCCGAATCGATCGTCAATTTCGCGATCGACCATCAGCGATGGAAATCAGAGGACATTTATACTTTGACACGAATCGTGATGCAATCAGTAAAAATCGAACGGTCCAGATGTTACGCTACAGCAAAAGAAAAGGAGGAAGCACATGATGTGGATTGGCCTATTCGGTATCCTCTCACTTCTTCCCTTTCTTATTTTATTTTTTCGACAATCCACTATCACTGGCACAATTATATTTTTATTTATTATCATCCAGAATTCGATCCAGCTTTCACCAATTTTTACTTTTGTTTTTGAAATCATTTTTTTTCTTTTTTCCTATTCTTCAACATTTTCTTTTGCTTCCAAGTTCCAGTTGGTTAAATAAATTACCGAGTGACTTTAGAATAAAAAATATATGTAAAAAAAAAACATTTAACATGAAATAAAAACAAATAAAAGAAAGAAATATTTTATTTTTAGAGTAAATTAACCCGTAGTTAGAAAGAAAAAATTACAGAGTAAACAAACAAGAGAGAATCCAGTGAAAGATTGAAATATCTCTGGTGTGATGGAACTTGGGGGACAGGAAGAACTAGGTTTAGGTCTACCTATTCAGCCTCTTCTGGTATGGCTCATTCCTGAGACTACTGGTATTGAATTAATATTTTGTTCTACCCAATGTGCCTAATCTATAGGCCAGATGATTAATAGTGTTTCTTGGTATCAATCAAAAATTCAAAATTCAAAAGTGGTGTACTTTTGTTTTGTAAGAAAATTTACGAAACAGTACATGAAATATTAATTGTTATCTTGAGCGTAAGCGAAAACGATCGAGCATCGTTTTCTTTTGAGTATTTCATGCATCATGTATCTTGTTGCGTCATCTCTTGTTATTTCACAGAACACCATCTTCGAGATATCATCGATGAATATTAATTACTAGAACTAACACCACACAATTCACAGTCCAAATATCAGACCCACAACTTCGTTCTCTAGTGTAAAATTTCCCTCGGAAATTTTCATCTATGTGTATTGTCTATATATTATAAAAAGTTGTCTAAACCTTTTCAATACTTAATATGGGTGAAGTTATGGTGCTTGCGCAAACACGTGCATGCGCAAACACCATAATTTTGCTCTACTGAATATTGTATATTCACTTTTTATTCAATGTATCAGAAGATGTATACAGGACAATATATTTGGACACTCATCAGCCAAGGGTGCCCATCCCATTATTCATTGTATGCGCATATAAAAACAAATGCAACTCTTCAATCCTATAATCCTCTCCGTTAGTAAAAATGGATATGTCAATTGCACTAAAATTAACATCTCCCTCTTGGATATTATTAACGAAGCTCAAAGTCTCGATACTCGTAAATGGACCATGCGACAAGCAATATACATGCATTCATTTTAAACACTAAACTAGAAACTCGTTAAGGTCAGCATAGAGTAAGTTCAAAATAAAACAAAATCAAACGACAGGCAAACGATATGTATATCTCATATCTGAGATAATTTTAATTACATCCAATTAGATATTTCACGATCTCTCTAGAACAATATCTAATCTCTTCTATTTACTAGTATTCTAATTTATATTCCAAACAATATGATTGACTGTGGCCACAATACATTTTCACGAATACTAATAAATAAAAAATGTAGTTAAAATATCTTCCTTCTGCACTCATGCTACTCAAAATAAAGTCAATTGCTTTCCTAGTAGTGCATCAGTAGACAAAATCACGCTCATTGTCACAGAAAACACACTAAAGTAGCAACACTGATTTTATTCTTTATAACATAGCCAAAAGTAACAAGAATACGCAAGTACGAATCTCACACAATAAGAAGGAAGAGATCTTGACAAATCAAAGTCACTTCTCTCATTTCTTGTGTGTCGCTCATGCACATGCATTATGAAATGCATGCTACGGTGTATGATATGTCTGGCAGATGCATGTCTAATCAAAATGAACACCGTACGAGTCTAGATCAATCACAAACTATGTATTTATGATCTAGATCACATTCAATGCAACTAATCCTGAAAGTTGTCACAAGACCACTCCTAGGGCGTCAAGTAAAACTCTCATCTCAGCACAAAAATAGACTACATAAACTGTGAGGTTCAATTCATCTCGATTGCACTCTTGTTGTCTCATCTCAGTTTTATCACACATATTAACTGAGGCGACATGGTATCATGCTCTTTTCCATGATGCAAATGACACAATTTAGTCTTATTCCTGCACAACCCAGATGTCAGAGACGATTTCTCAGAGACTCAATCTCAACCTATTTACATGCTATCATATGTGCTTTCAAACCTAAACAACAGTAAGATAAATTTACTAACAACGAATTTTAGTTTTAGGTTATTCTACTCAGAAAGTATCGTTATCAAGTACGAAAGATATACTATAGGCATACTAATTTTACAAACGCAAAATAGATTGACCAAACAATATATTTTCAATTAGTCTATGTATTTTCAACATAAACATACTTGATATCGTATCACTCCTTATATGCTTATTATGTCTCCAACTCTATATCTGAATATTATTTGACATCTCGTCACATGTTTCTTATAATATGCTACATAAGTCATATTATTACAATTAGTTGTTGTCCCTCTCTATGTGCAACAACGCTATCAATTGTACACAAAAAACCATATGAACCAAACTCTCTCTGGAACAACGACCTATCATGTCTAAAGTTTCATTCTCGAAATGGATAAGTTTGCATGAATCTTTTAAACATGTCAACAACTATATTTCCAAATGAATAAAGTTTTTCTGTTACTTTTTCTCCAAAATGAGAAAGTAATATTTCTTTTCACATTAATAAACAACATTATCAAGTCATTTACATATCCAATATGTAAAAAAATACACTTTTGCAGGTTACTATAGGCTTACCAACCACAAATCATTGCCTTGATAATATGACATGTTACATGTCGTATAATCCAGATATCTATATAAATTTAGATTATATAAAAAAAATTTCTTAAAAACTTAGAACTTGTATCTAGACTTAATTTATGTATTATCCTACATATAACATAACCAACTATACCCTCAGAATCAGATTGGAGTTTACTCAACTTATTTTATAAAGCTAATAGTTCACGACATGCAAAAATAAATTTGAATAACAATCTATTCTTAACTGTTTAACACTCATTCTCAATAAAAATCTCAATATCATTTATATATCTAGATTATATATTGATTATCAAAATAATTCAACATATCTTTGTCTAATAAATGCCAAACTTATCTCAAGAATAATTTTAATTCATATGCATAACTACTGCTTCTAATAAGATGAATTTAGGCAAAATTTCAAACAAAATTTCCTTGCACTAAACTCCCTCTACTCAAGTGTAGTTTCTAAATAATTCTCATACATCTATTTATATGTCTAACATTCAACTACTAACCTCAATGTTCTATAATGAGTTAATGCTCTTATAATATAAAAAGAAAAAGTTATATTGTTTCTTTGTACTCTATCTCATAATGTATGCTCTTAAATTTTTTTAACAATTGAAATACTTCTTAGCATTCAAAATTGCTTTCTAAATAATGTTATTTGTCCTATGAGATTAAGGAACCACTATATCAATATTTATTCTCCTCATGTTTCTCAATTCTTGGATCAAAATATATTTTCTAATATAGGAATAATGTCAAGTTACTCTAAGTATCTCATAATGTAAGAATTTAACCTAGCATATTATAACTCACAATTTTAAGACAATGTGCGCATTTCATATGCCACATGAATTCAACAAAAAATAGAGATTTTGAGGCATTTGGTTTAGAATATTTATGTATAGCAGTTATTGCATATCTTTCAACAAATGAAAAATATTCCTGCATATAAATCATTCTAATCATATCGTGAAAGGTCATTTTCTGCCCCTCCATGACATCATATCACAGAGCGCATTGAAAAATAGTAACAAACTATTTCCAACTTCATCACACATATCAATTAAAATGATCGATAGGTCTGTATAATTGTGATAACATAAAAATGATTTTACTCCATAATCAAGACAAATTAATTAAATCTAATTCAATCTTTTTACTGACTTATGAGATATCATTTATTCGACTATATCTCATATATATAATCATTAAAGTGATGAAAAATAAGCAACAAGTTCAGCCCTTACTGTAGAATCTAATATATCAAAAATAGTCTCTATAACCTAAACAAATTAACCCGAGAGTTTTTAGGTCACTACGTACAACTTATTATGTTCTTAAGTTGATAATTAAATTTAAATTGGTGTTATGATTTAACTGTCATTTCAAGCCAACTAAATTTTATTAAACTTAATGATGTGTTGCATTCATATGCATATATTTGCCTTGACTTGTACTCATATTCACCCTAAAATCACTATTTTACTTGCATTTTAGCTTGTTCTCTACCTTGTTCTTGTTTACTGCTCTTCTTTGGTCTTATTTCAGGTATATGGAGCATATGGAGCACTTGGAGCCATCACGGGCTCATCAGGAGCTTCGATTTGAGACGTTCACCTCTCTGCGCATTGCTTGCGGGCCGCAAGCCTTCACTTGCGACCCGCAAGGCCTGATATGGAAATTTCGGCCGCTCCAGGGCCTGTTCACCTCGCGTTTTGAGCTATATATAGCAGCCTTTTCTAGGTTTTGGGGGGTTCCGCCGTCTAGACCTGACACAGGAGAAGAAGACCTGACCATTGCTCGGTGCCTCCCTTCACGGATTTCGAGAGATATCGCGACGTGAAGACCACCTGCAAGGGCAGATCTGCTGATTTTGGGTTTTTGGTTCTTTTCACCATGAACTCATTCTTTTATCTTCTTTTCTTGTTGTTTGCTGCCATGTGTGAGTAGTGAACTGTATCTTAGGGTTAGGGAATGGATTGTTTGTCATGGATGTTGATTATAAATGATGTTTAGTCGTGATTTTTATATTGGATTGATTTTATTCTCATCTTTTCCTATTGAAACTTGTTTATTACTTGGTAAGCCCGTGGATAAGGCCAAATCCAGTGTGGCATGAGTATCAAATGATTTGCAACTGATTAGGAACTGCTTTGGTTGATTTAGAATCCGAAAATACCCGAGAGGGACATTTCGTGTTAAATCGAGAGATTAAACAAACCTATAGAAAGAATTCAAATAAAGTTAGGTATAAGAGATTATCCTAAAGGTTTACAACTGTCAGCAAGTGTACAATTACCAACAAACAAGAGTTGAGGTGAATGGAACCACGAACCGATAGTTAAGAACCAATTACGACTGAAAACCCTTCTCTGTGACAGTTGCTTGCGGGCCGCAAGTGAGAGCTTGCGGGTCGCAAGTAACTTCCAGGGGCGACTGTTTCTTGCGGGCCGCAAGTGAGAGCTTGCGGGCCGCAAGAGACCATCCAGAGACAAACAATTTCCCAAAACCCTAGGATCTTATTATTGATTGATTACAACACTTGTTTACTTGCTTTTCTTTATTGCTTACTGTCTGTTAGTGATAACTGTTTAGCTTAATCAAAACTTTACAAAACCCCCCCTCTTTTATACAAAATACCAAAAAGACATACCATTAGAATTGGAATTGAACTGAGTCTGGTTTAGAGTAAATTTCCGTCCCTGTGGATTCGATACCTGAACGTACTCAACGAAGTCGTACGCTTGCGATTAGTAGAGCATTGTCTAGGTTTAAAAGCCTATACCCTTTTGGGACATCACTTAACATAACTTATCATGTCATAACATAAAATAATAACATGAGATAAGTATCTAATAAAGAAACCTAACTATCCATAATATAATTATGCAATTTGAATCACAAGAATAATATCTAGTACAAGATATCATCAAATTTGAAATACATAAAATTTCATGAAGCGATATATTAAATAACAAGCACATGTGCTAATCACACACATTGCACAAATACAATTAATCCTCCATCTAGATATTTTAATTTCACAAAAATTGACAATTACTACATTCTGATTTTCAACAAAAATATTTTCACACAATATCACAAAACCATCAACCATCAAACAATACAAGCCTTCTCAAGTAGACCCTAGATTCTCTCTTTCGGTTTGTCATTCTGTCTAGATGCATTACCAATTATGTTTTCAACAACCCGTAAAAGCACATGATTGTCTCGTCAACCATGGATATGGCAGTCTCCCAGAGTCCACTAGCACTAAGCCTACGGACCTTATGACTTGTCCAGTTTGGTTATATTTTGAGATTTTCTAATATTTTGTAAAACCAAAATTCGTGTACTTCAACTTGCCTAGAATATGATTTCTTTTATGTATTTAAGTTCGTTACTATAATCTCTTTAGTATCATCCACAAATATTTGACTATGCCATCTTTTTTAACCCTACTAGCACCATTCGTTCATAAAACAAACTCAAACATAACAGTAAAGTTAAAATTATTGAACTCTACAGGTGGGGTGAATAGGGTTGTTTAGAAAATATAGGGTCTTTTGCAATTCTAGTGCACAATTCAATATTTGAAGGTAGTTTCTAAGTCTCGACAATTTAGATCAAATCGATTTGCTCAAACAAACAATTTGACTTAAGATTAAGCTAGGTTGCAGAAGCATAAACAAGTGTAACTAATTGATTCTAGCAATACAAAATATTCTAAACAATACAAAACAATTATAAATATATCAATTTTATTCTTCTACAACAGTTATATATCAATTAAAGAATAAGTAGAAGAGTTGAGTTAAGAAAGTGCAAAGAAAGCGTAGAACGCGTGACACCGATATATAGTAACAGAGTTCGGCTATTGACGAGCCTATGTCTTCTGGTCTCCCAACCTCCCAACACGGCAACAAGGTTAAGCCGACGCACAAACACCAAATATTCGATACAAGGTTGAACTTGGCCTCTTTACCCACAAAGATAGAGAAGCAAGTCAAATAAACAAGGTAGAACAAGGGCTAAATAAACAAATGGAGAAGATAGAAAATCTCTCAAATTTCACAATAATTTTGATCTAGTTTGAATAGATAATTAAATTTGACAAGTAGAGCAAAGATTTTTGGCAATTTGAATTAAGGCTCAAAGATTTTGACAATGGAGGTTTGGTTGTTGTAAAACAAGAGAGAATATAGGTGTCAAATTCGTGGAGAAGAAGGAAGCCATTCCTCTATATTTATAGTTTCCAAATCATGCACAATTAGGGCTAATTAAATTCTAGCATTATAACGCCACTTTGTGTACAAATCTTACTGTTATAACGCTAAGTTTGAATTTCGAAGGATTATTTCCTATTTCAAAAATAGGATAGCGTTATAAAGCTAAAGATAGCGTTATAACGAATTTGTCGGGTAATTTCTGGAGGATCAATACTTAGCCAAATATTGGTTTTCTGTGGTCTGGCGTTATAACGGCTATCTCGAGTAATTTGGTACTTAGGATAATTTTCTTGAACTTCTTTGGTCTAGTGTTATAACACTAAGTATAGCATTATAACGAATGTCTCGGTGATTTATGTTATGTGCCTGATCCGAGGGTTCAAATAGTCTGGCGTTACAAATCCAAAGATAGCGTTATAATGTCAGAGACTAATTTTTTATTTCTTTTATCTTTTGCCTCTTAAATTTAAATATTCTGAGTTATAGATAACCTAATTAATTCTTCAGTTTGATCTTGAGATAATTCATTCTTCAGTTGGCCATATCTTTTGCCTCGTAACTTCGATTTCGGCGTTCTTCGTGGCGTTGGAAAGCTCATGACGAGATCTACAGTCGATATCGTTCTTGCTCGTACTGGAACATTTTCAGTCCCATTGAAGGTTGTTTGAATCCTTAAAAACTCCACCAAAAAATTCTCAGAGCTTTCACTTAACTTCTTTAGCTTGTTCTTTGTCATTTTGCTTTCTCCTAATTTTGCTTCTTCAATCTTACATCTGTAAGAATCTCAACAACATACAAACTTGTAAAATTCAAGTTTGTTTTGCAAATCGATAAATACAAAGAAATTGTTAGTTACAACAATCTCATCCTTTTGTCGATTTGTAGAACTATAATATATGTGCATGTTTGAAAGTTTGCTTGAATAATTTTGTCACATATTGTTTTTCTCTTTTTTGTAAATTGTGCAAAAGGTTGTAGGTTCAAAAATTCTTTAGTTCCCCCTTTTTGACAAATTAAGCACAAAGTTTTGCATGAAATTTTTTGCGTAAGCTCCCCCTCATTATATGCATAATTATTTCAATGAGGTTGTTTTGTAATAATCAAAGGCTCTCCCTTAAATAAATAACTCCCCTCAATTAATTTCTTATTTTGAATTCATGCACATATAACCATAAAGAGATACGGTAATAAGCATAATCATAATAAGCAAAATGACAAGTGGGCATATCATTAAGTAGTCTCGTACGAATTTTAACAAGACAAAATCACGAGACTCTATTTGAGGCTTAATAGTTTGGTTTAATCCTAACATGTCCAATTTATATCTAATTGACAATATTGTTGAGAATTAAGGGCTTACCTAATGTTGTTAAAATTTTATAAATCGCAATTTAATTATTTATTTTAAAGAATTTTAAGGTATAACAATAGAGTTTAGAATTAAATTATCAATTTATCAATTTTAGCATTTTATTAGTTTAACTCCCCCTAAATATATGGCATGAACACATTGAGGAATATGTTTTTTTTGTACAAATGAATTTGAACTAACAAATTGTATTAACTTACTGGATTTGACTCAATCATGCATTTAATTTTTTATGCTTTAAGTTGTTTTTGATTTATTTCTTAAACTTGATCATTTCAACTATTTATTGAGATTTTATAATATCTAATGATTTCTCTTATTTTTTTAGCTTATCATAGCAATGGATAAAGATATTCAAATATGAAAATGGTATCAATTACATTTACAATATGAGTATTGTGTATTGTCTTAACTTTCCACAAGAATGTGGCGTATGCGTATTGAGAGAATAGTTTATCTTGAACCATTTAGTAGTGACCTTAGAATTTATGTCAAAGTTATAGAAATGCAAATTTAGATTATATTTGTAAACTTCATTGACTCTAACTTTGGAAAACTATTTTCATTAATTTATATCAAATTTTATGTGATAAACTTAGCACACTTTTCATTTTAAATTTGTATCATTAAGATTTTATTAGCTTAGCTCTCCCTAAATATATGGTATTATTTTGGAGCTTTATTCAAGTAATAATATTTGTGTTTTAGGAACCCAAACTACGTTAAATTTGTTGTTTGGCTTTTAAACTTGCCTCCTAATGAAATATGTCCCGTTTTACAACAACAATTACAAAATGCACGTGTGGAAGTGTTTTCATGTTTCTTCATAAAACGACTTTGAAAATCTATTCTTAAATCTTTATTTTGGTTCTTTGGTTGATATGTATAGTTCAAATTTGGTTAGAGTGTTTGAAATATTTGAGTGTTGTGGAACAATCCTTGGTTTTTCTTTGCATTGAGTATCGATTTTCACAAGACCTCTATTTTTTACCTCATACATCTAACCATTTATTTTCCTATAATAAATGTCGTTGGACCATGAAGAATTAAAGTATCTAGAGACCGGTTGGGTTTGACATAATTTCTATTATTAAACCGATATCTAAAGGCATAGTTTGGTGCATTTCTACCATTTTGGAATTTAGCATTCTTGTCCCTTGGATTTTGTATTTGTTTACATTTTATTTAGTACCTTGGGGTTTCCTAGATGCTGAAGGAAATGAGTTCTTGTTATAACCTAAATCCAATTTATCATGAGGCTTTTGTACCTCATACATATTACTCAAATCAATCTTAGTTTTATTATACAATGAATTACAGGATTTTAACATTTTGTTTTCTTGTTCTATAGTATCCATCTTTTATTTTAATAATCTAATTTTATTTATTTGCGTTTGATATTTCTTTTCTAATTTATCAATTTTTTGTAGTTTTAACTCGTAATCTTTCAATTTCAATTCAAATGTACAAAGTTTGCATTTTAATCCCTCAACTTTATCACAATGATTTTTCTTGTGATAACACTCACTAACCCCTCAATTGTATTTTTTATTTCATTTATTGGTGATATAGAAATTTCACTAACCCCTCAATTGAATTTGAGGTTGTAACAAATTGAAGAGGAGAAGTGATGAAGACATATGATTTTCCAAAGGCTTGTGTTACCATAACGCAGCATCAACTCGTCACAGCGAGTCCCTAACCCGTCATAACGGGTTCCTGCTCAGAAGGGTCTAGAAGTCAGTGAACCAAACAGAGAAGGGCAAAACTGGAAGTTCTTCAACCCGTTACAACGGGTTTTGTAATGGGCTCCTTGTTTCTGTAATGCAAGAGGTGCATTTCAAGATTGCAAGACTTCAAGTAGTGTCCAACCTTTATATATCATGGGAATACAAAATAGGAAGATCAATTAAGCCCTCTCCAAGTTTCCAACCACTCAATTGAGTATCAGAAAGAGCAGTAAAATCTTCTTCTACAACTACCTAAACTTGAGAGAATTAGGAAGCTACCAGCATTTAATTGTCGACTCGAGAACACTTGTTACTATATTGTGTTGTCAAGTAGTGCATCATCATCCTTGATTGTTTTGTCAATCGGACACGTTTACCTTGTAGAGTGGTATAGCCCCTTGCACAAGTTTAGGAATCTAAGATTGGCTTTCTTATGTGAGAAGAAACCAAAGATAGGTTCCGCAATTGTAAAACCACTTATTATTTAGTGGATTCAGTCTTAGAAGGAAGTTTTGGTTTCGGGAGTCCCATGGACGTAGGCCTAGTTTGTTTGTAGGTCGAACCATGTTACATCACGTGTTCTTGATCTCTCTTGCTCTTTACTCTCTATATTTATTATATTTGCACTTTATTGTTTGCTTTGCTCAATTGCTCTTAGTACTTGCTTGCTTGCTTGTGATTTTAGCTAGGTGATTAAGGTTCAAAAGTTTGAATTGTAATTGTTAAATATGCTTCGACACTAGCACTTGACTTTAAGACCCCATTATAACAATTGGTATCAGATCCCAAAGGTTCATACCTAGCTAATTTTCCAAATCTTGATAATATTGATATTGTCTTGTGAAAAATGGCACAATTGAAGTTTGTGAAAGAGCCACCAATCTTTGGTGTAGGTTGTAATAACTTCTCTTTTTGGAAGATATGTATGGTAAACTACCTTAGTCTACTTGAGCTTTGAAAAGTTGTAGAGGATGGTTGGACACCCAAATATGAAATTGATGGTGTTACCTTGACTAAAGAGTCCAAAGACCTCAAATATTCAAATGACAATGCCATGAATACTAAGCTCAATTCATGAGACTGTTGCACTATCTCTCACTTACTCTACAAATACCAAAGAAATTTGAAATGCCTTAGTACTTATATATGAGAGTAATGAACACATGAAAATGACCCGTAAAGTTGGCTTAGCAACAAATTAGAAAACATGAAATTTGAAGATAACGAGTCTTTTGAAAGTCTTTATCATAGACTAGTTTCCTTGAAAAATGAATTTGTAGAAGTTGGTTCTAATATTAGTGATGAAGATTTTGTAGGAAAGTTTCTAAGGATGGTGTCAAAGAAACTTGGATGTGATGGCGTCGTGAGCTCAATTGAAGCCCTACAAGCTAAATGCCTTATTTATCAATCCGAAGAGGTGTATGCACAACTATGCTCACCGAGGAGAATCACAAGGAAGCGAAGTGCTCAACTTCAACCAAATCATTGGCCTTACCTGCACAATCTTCATACAACATTCCCTACAAGTTCAAATCAAGCGAAGTCATCTACCAAAATCTCTATCAAGTACTCTCCAAGGACAAAGACCTTCTTACCAAACTCGTGAAATGAGACATAGATTTTGAAAGAAAGGTGAATGAGAAGAGAATAGTTCAAGGCAAGAATGTGGTTTGCTTATCATGCAACAAAAAAGGGCATATCATTCAAAATTATTGTCATCTTTCCTCAAAAGAGAAGACCACAAGAAGAAAGTTTCAAAAGAACTCACAAGAAAGCAATGCAAGTTACTTGGTTTAGTGAATTCGAAAGAGAGTGAAGATGAAGAAGAAGAAATTAACTTCGGAAAGGTGAAGTAGAGAATAAGTTAGTCCTTATCGGAAAGAAACCAAGGACTTGCATGGATATAGCTCTTGAAGTCATAAAGGAGCAAGACATCATATCCGGAGAAGATTCATATCATAAAAGCCAATGGCTCAAGCTAAAGATGACTATGCTAAAGTCAACAAGAAACCACAAGAAGACTTGAAATTCCAACATGCATCCCAATGATAGACACTTCCAAGATGATTGAGAAGCTCTTGAGTCTTCCAAACTTCAAAAAGGTGGAGAATCCATTAACACCTACAAAGATGGATGTTGCGAAGCAAATTGAGAAGCCTTTGAGTCTTGCAAGAGTAGATGCTAATGCACAAGAGAAGATAGCTCAACCAAAGGCAAAGACTACAAGTGCTCAAGAAATTGAGGCCCCTAACCAGACTAAAACGATAGAAATTGATCTTTCTAAATATCATGATGAGTCTAGTGATGATGAGTCTCATGATTTCGATAAGGATCAAGAGTCTTATAATGTGACCAAGTTTAAGGAGTTACTTGATGAGTCTAAAAAGTCTATGGATTTTAAAGATACTATGATTAATGATCTTAAGTTCAATATTGAATTTCTAGAAACTATGATTAAAGACCTTGAGACCAAAATTAATTTAGATAACAAAAATAAATTAAAAGAAGCACATCCTTGGGCTTCTAAATTTGTTAAGTTAGTTAAATCTTCGAACCATGACACTAAAATTGACTATGATAAGATGTATATTGGTCAAGGTCAACATGATAAAACCAGTCTTGGATTGTAAAGAAACAAACTTCTAAAATTGAAAAGCATTCTAAGTCAAATGACAAGCCTATTCAAGCTAAAAATCATGCCTATATGTATAACAAGAGATACACAAAGAAAACCAAATTCACTAAACCTAATTTTAGAAAGGTGGTAAACAAACCTAGAGTTAGAAATGATTATAGGATTACAAACCAATATAGAGCTCAACCATCAAAGATTTATGTAAGGATAAGTATGGTAGATTTCATGTGCTACATAATAACAAGGAACTTGATAGCAATTTTCAAAGAAAAAGTTTAATGATACTTTTCAATCAAGACATAATCCTAGGAATATGCTAAATGATCATGAGAATTTAGTAGCAATTTTCAAAGAAAGAGATACAATACTGTCTACCAATCAAACTATTATCCTAAAAACTACATAAGAAATTTTCATGATAAATATAGATTAAGGGTGAGTTATTGGAGACAAATTAACAAGAATGACTATGATCATAGCAATATTAACTCCAAGATTATCTTTTGTTCATCTTGTTTGAATTTTGGACATAAAGATCGATTTTGTTGTGTTAAGAATGGTAAGAGTATAGTTCCAACTGATGTGCCTAGCAAATTTAATGTCCATTTGATTGAATCCTATGTTTTGTGAATCTTGGTTGGTCTTTTTATCCAAATAATAACTCATTTTAAGCATTTGCATGAGTTCAAACACTATATGACAGCTAAAGTGAGCCTTATAAATATCAAAGACCAAATTTAAAGCATAGCAGCAAATTAATTCACAATTAAATACAAAATTTTAGTGCTTGCGTTATGGAACTCGTTACAACGGGTCGGGAATGCATTATAACGACCGAGAACCCATTATAATGGGTTAGAACATCAAAAGCTAGTCGTTGGAGGTTTAAATGTTGGTTGCATTACAGCAGAGGGAAGAAAGATCCATTATAACGACTAGGAACCTTTTATAACGGATGGGCAACCCGTTGCAACGAATTGTTGTAATGAAAGAGCACATATTTCTATTTAGGTCTTTCTTCCTCTCCAAGTGACTATATTCTTGTAAAAAACGAAATTAGACCCTTGAGTTTTTTTTGCTGAAACCATAGCCTCCAAATTTCTCTGCTTTTTCTAATTTCTCAAGAGCTCAAGCAAATTCTGTGGTAATCAAGCAATCTTCTCTCAAGAAATTATGTGGTGATCAAGCAATATTCCCTTTCTTACACACTAACCCGGTACCGGTATTAGTTCCAATCCGGGTACAAATCCTATGCCTCAACTATCTAATCCAGAGAAATATCCTTCATCCTCTCAATTTCCTCCAAACCTACACAAGAAATAATCTTTTACCCTTGAACAAACTCATCCCAAAACCGGATTTTATGCTGATCGGATCTTGATTTCTCTACATTCCATAGCACATTCAAAACTAGACCCATTTTCAATACCTTCATTTTCATGATAAACGGGGATAACCAAATGAGCAAATGAGAATATAACCAATTGGTTCAAACAATTAACTATTGGGCATGAGGACCTTTATTTGAATTGAATCAAATATTTGCCTTGAGTTCTGTAAGGGTTTTGTATGCTAATATGAGACCTACCAAGGAACCATTTGGGGTCACCACCTATTTCTATGGCCAAAAATACCGATTAATGCCCTAACCATAGTCGAAGTCTTAGAGATTGTTGAACACAGTTAGAAGGTAGATGTGTACCATAAATGGCCACAACATGAGAAATCATTTACCGAATACAAGAGATGGTTAGGTGCCAAAGACCCGCACAAAGACTATTCTGATTCTAAACTACAAGCATTTCATAGGTTGTTGTTCCTTCTTATAAACCACATTCTCATAATCGAAAAATGTCTTAAAATCAATATTGAACATATCAATGGGTTTCCCCTTAGGGTCTGTTCCAGAGTGCAATTTAGGAGGGGAGGAAATGGGAGGTTAAGTTAATAAAACATATGTTACTTACTCCAAAATGGTTTCGAGGTTAAATCTTTCCGCCGAAACAACTAATTTTCTTACCCTCCAAGTTGGAGGGCAACTCTTTCCTTCCTTGCTCTTCTTTTCCTTCCTTCTGTAGAACCTAGGGGCCTAGATGCCTAACTAATTTTTGCTCGGTTCAACCAAATAAGGACCTAATTGCAAATTTTAAAAGTAATGGCAAATAATTCAATTGAGCAATTCAACAAGCAATTTAACAAATTTCCTAATTAAGCAATCCAATCACAAATCAATTCAATTCACAAACAAATCAAGCAATTAAACTAATTGAATTGAGTAAATATAAATAGAGATAGAGAAAGAGAAAATGGCTCAATAGCATGTTGAAGGAGTTTGCTTGCACTAACGGCCTCGCCTACGTCTCCGGGTCTCTGACGCCCCCGCTTTTTAACGGTAACAAGTCCGATCCGCTCCACTAAACACAAACTCGCTTGTTTAGCGTACAACTTCGAAATTGGGGCTCTCTTACACACACCGGTGGAGCTGCCAACCCTAACACGTCATTGGACTCTATCTCGCTTACACACACCGGTGGAGAATTGAGCCGACTTTCTTGAGCTCGCTTACACACACCGATGTAGCTCAAGACAACACACACTTACAATTTGACAATGAATAAATGAAAGGGAAACAAAGAAATTCACTCAAACAACTAAACTCTCTATAATCTCTAGATTAGATTTAGCTAATTAAACTTGAAATTAGAGAAATGATTTGGCTATTTAGAACTAAGCTCAAGAGCACAACAATGGTGGGCAGTAAGATATTGAATTAATAAAATCAGCAGTTTCAATTATTGGAGAAGAAGGATATATATAGGATACAATTCTGGACAAAAGCATTTCTGCAAAACATAGCGTTATAACGCTATTTCATGTGTAAATCATAGCGTTATAACGTTATCTTGGATAAGGACAAATAATTTGATTGTTGGATTTTGATCGTATAATATTTATATAGCATTATAATGCTATCTTATGCATTAATTATAGCATTATAACGCTAAGTCAGGTGAGGACCACAAATTTGACTGTTGAGAATTTTTTCTAGCGTTATAACACTTTGCCTCAATGACCCAGAATCACAAATTTCTTGTTGCAAAAAGTACCTAGTGTTATAATGCTATAAACTTTTTGTTGCAATATGCCAATATCAATATGGCATGTTTAACTTTTGCATTTTATATGGCACGTTTGACTTTTGTATTAATTTGCCATTTTGGAGATATGTGAAGTTTGCATTTGTTTATAACGCTACGAAGACATTTGACTCTTGGGTCATTTAAGAATTTTCTTTCAAATGTAACGTTTCTGTATACAAATGAGAAGTAAAAAAAAAATGTGAAACTCCCATTTGGCGTTATAATGCCAACTGCTCTGGAAATTCTGATTTGCGTAAGTTGCTATTAAATATTAAAATAATATTTTGCATCAAATAAAATTTATATTCATAAACTTAAATAATATTTAAGATATACTCTTGATGTTTTGAAATTTTATTTGTCTATTTTCTATATTTAAATCCATTTTGAACATTTCAGCCTTCTGGCATTATAACGCCTATTCTGGCGACGATATAATGCCATCTTGCTCTAGTGTGATTTTGGCCAGTTTGGTGGTATATCATTGCTCTTTTCAATCCCAAATTTAAAATAGACTAAGATCTAATTAACGTGAGTAAGTCTTCATCTTGTTCTTAATCTTTCAATCTTGTTCTTAGGTCATCCTTGATCATTTATTGTTTTCTTTTGTTCTTTTGCTTGAATGCCCTACAAATAATCTCAAGACACAATAAATGATAAAATTCAAATAAATTTGCAAATAAACAAACTTAAGCAAAATTTGAGCCAACACCTTCCTCAATTTTGGCCTAGAGCAGACCCTTAGGCATCTCATTGCCAATGACAAAGTGATTAACATTCCTTTCATTATCCTTAACCACATTAAAGATGCACTAACCAACAAGCAAATGAGCTTACCATACCCTCACCTCTTGATCTGGATACTTATGCACAAGAGTATTACCATCCCTATCAATCCAAAGGAATTCAATACTATCATCTATGTACCGCCTAACCTTATCACATTTCTTGGAAAGAAATTTTGGGTTAAAAAGAACTTGACTTGGAAACCGAAATTCAAGCCAATGAATAATTGAATAAGGAGGGAGGGAGCACAACTTAACCAATATATCAATCCGGATGCTCCACAATCAATGGAGGAAGAGCCTACTCCTAGCATGCCCCATGCCAACACCTCATCTTTTATGCCTCCTCCAAACTACCAAGAATATCAAATTCCTCAAGACTACTCATATTACTCTCATTCAACCTTCAATCTAATGCCTCAATATGCCTTCTCAACGGTTGAAGAATGAACTTACTATGTCTCTCAACAAGTGCATCACCTATCATTGTATGAGAAGCATAACTCGGCTAGAGTGCATGAGAGACTTGACAACTAAAACCAGTTCAACTCCATGGTTCAGACGAATTGAAACCAACAATTCGAGACTTAGAATGATTGTTCTGAACCCACCGGACCCCAAGATCAAATGGGAGAGGCGAATGAAGGAGCAACACAAGTCAATCTGGAGGATGATGATCAAGAAAGTAGTGATAATGAGTAGTTTAGCTTAGGATAATATTTTTTTCTTAAAAAATTGCAATGCTCCTTGAAAACTTCTCATGTTTTATTTTGAGTTTGCATGTATGCATGATTTGGATATTGATATATTTGATTGCATCTTTCATGATATGCCTCTTGTTTATATTTGTTGATTATGCTCCTTACTATTCTTGACATTGCAAAATTAAGTTGAAATAAAACTTTTGCTATACTTGTGAAACTTATATCATTAAGGGGGGGAGGGGGGGCAATTTATATCTTGACTTGATTATAAATACATGCTAATATTTAGGAGTATTTGAATTGAGCCTTTTGCCATACTTTGCAAAAAAAGAGAGAGGAATATGGTGTTGTGCACTAGAATTATATGCACACACACATATTGTTTTGTAAATTGCCAAAAGAGGAAGTTTGTTGGATTAAACTCATCTCTTGTTTGACAATTTGCAAAACAAAACATTATTAACCTTGCACAATTGAGTTTTGGTGAGTTGTAGCTTTATACATGTACAATAAGATGATGCAAAGGCTCAATCGTGCATGTACAAGCCATGACGATCACAACGATATCAAGATCAAGTCACTAGGGCAAAATCAGAGGCTTCAAAGAGCCATGCGTTACCATAACTCATGGACAACCCGTCACAATGGGTTCCCTACCCGTCAGAACGGATTGCCCACCCGTCACAACGAGTTCCCAATCCATTGTAACATATTGAAGAGGAGAGATGCTGAAGATAGAGGATTTCCCAGATGCTTGCGCTACCGTAACGCATCATCAACCCGTCACAACGTATTCCTACTCAGAAGGACCCAGAAGTCAGTGAACCAAGAAGAGAATGGAAAAACTAAAAGTTCTCCAACCCATAGAACGGGTTCTGTAACGGGTTCCTTGTTTATGTAACTCAAAAGGTGAGTTTCAAGATTGGAAGGCTTCAAGAAGTGCCCAACTTATATAATCCTTGGGGATACGAATCAGGAAGATCAATTAAGCCCTCCTCAAGTTTTCAAGCACTCAATTGAGCATCAGAAAGAGCACTAAAGCATTATCCTACGACTACTTAAACTTGAGCGAATTAGGATAGCTACAATCATCTAATTATCGATCCGAGAATACTTGTTTGCTAGTTTTGTTAGCATTGTGTGATGTATTACGTTGTGTTGTCAAGTAGTGCATCCGCTCCTTGATTGCGTTGTCAATCGGACACGTTTATCTTGTAGAGCAATATAGCCTCTTGCATAAGTTTAGGAATCTAAGATTGATTTTCTTATGTGAGATGAAAACAAATATAGGTTCCGCAATTGTATAAACACTTATTGTTTAGTGGATTTGGTTCCGAAAGAAAGTTTTGGTTCTGGGAGTCCCGTGGACGTAGGCCTAGTTTGTTTGTAGATCGAACCATGTTACATCGCGTGTGCTTGATCTCTCTTGCTCTTTGCTCTTTGCTCTTTACTCTCTTTTTACTATATATATTTGCACTTTATTGTTTGCTTTGCTCAATTTCTCTTAGTACTTTCTTGCTTGTGATTTTAGCTAGATGATTAAGGTCCAAATGTTTGAATTGTAATTGTTAAAACGTTTTTGCACTAGTACTTCACTTTAGGACTTCATTCTAACAAAGAATTTCAAAAATTATGTCTTTTGCTACTTAGAATGTTACTTTCTTCATTGTTTCTATTCCGCTAAATAAATTATCGCAGGTCGTCATCGTGGAGTTGTGATTTCGAATTCATAGTGCGGTGGTCTTATTTTCCTTCCTCTCCATCAAAATATGTTAAACTTATTTGCGACGTTAAGATGAGTTGGAAATATCAGTACTCTATATTAAGTTTTGGTATCGTTGTTATCTATAAGACAAAATTCGACATTCAATTAAAGAATTTTTTATGAATATTAAAGTGAGGTTTTAACCTCCATCTTTATCAAAAAAAGAAGAAGAATTCCGTGGTATTTCTCTTGATATTATAAGGTCTTTGATAAAGAAGCACATCTTAATCATTTCCCCAGAGACAATGAAATTGGACTTTTTTTTTCTTTTTTATCAATTTAGTAAGTTCCGCGCGTTAAAGTTTGTTGAGAAATCTTGTTTATGACTCAATTTCTTTCAAAAGTACGTATTATCTGGTCAATGATAATCATGCTAAGGATTAATTGGAGATGTATTTCATTTAGTTGTATTTTGAAATGAAACTATTAGAATGGACACAGCAAGAACTTTTGATGTATCGAAATAATCTAAATTTATATCTACCTTGATTATATATATCACGTCTTTTATTTAATGTACACAATTTTTTGTTTTAAAATTATGTTGTAATTTAAAAGCTAGCCTGCTTAATAATTGATAGAAAAAAACAGAATTGACAACTCTACTTTGGATGGTTATGTAATACTGTTGCAAGATTAAAATCGCTTATGTGATACTGTTGCAATTAAAATCAATATCACATGTTATATGACACAAGGTATACTCCAGATGTAGGGTAAGTAATCTTTAGATCAAAGGAGAAATTTTCATCTAATGCAAAATTTCCCTTGTCTCTGTGCAAACTGCAAATAAGACCATGAAAGATTCACCTACGGTGCATGACTGCCTATTTAGTGTTGAAATTTTTGCTTTAGAAAGTTTTATTTAGACGTATAGAAATGGCTTCGGCGATCACTGCTATTAAGAAAAGCTGAAACTTGAATTAAGAAAAAGCATACTTTCATTACTCTAATTAAAGGTTGAAATTAATGTTTATAATCTTATATATGTTCTTAATATTTGGTAATATCTTCTAATTTGCAATTAATTATGTATTCTTTATTTTTCCAAGTGAGGCATCCCTTTTAAATACTGCCATGTGTAGCTCTTCATTAATTATCTTTTGAACAAAATTCTAGTTTTATCCATTCTAGATATTCTTGTAAGAATTTAGTGCTACTCGTTGTGTCAAATTAAATATTCATATTTGTCTCTGTTACCATATGATACAATCAATATTGTAAAATACGAATTTCAATATGTATGCACTTAATTAGCTACTGCAGAATGCATAACACATACGAAGTATGCAGATGCATTAGTATGCATACACTACTATCACAGAAAACAGCTTCAATGTCGGTCGTTTTTTGTCTTTATTGTCGGTTTTCCTACCGGCATTAAAGGAGGTGCTCAACCGAAAATAAAGGGTAGATGTTTATTACCGGTTATTAAGCAAAAAAACGGCAAGAAAGACCCTCTTTATTTCCAGTTTTTAAGTTAAAACCGACAATAATGACATCTTTTATTGCCGGATTATATTAAACAACCGGCAACATTAGTAACATTTTTTTTACAGCAAAGCTGGATTTGCTGTGGCCAGCCCAATATTAATTGCCAGCCAAATGCTGATTTAACAGCGCATCATATTTAACAACAAACAATAAATCATACGCAATGCTAAACAACCAGCATATATATAATATATCATATACAATACAAAATCACATAAATCACATAAATATTCTACGATGTTTCAAAATATATCATGTTTAATACAAAATCAGTTACAACATTACATCACAATCGACAATAAATAACGCTCACAAGCACACTCACACCCAAAAACTCTCGACTCCTGCTTACAAACAAAAACTGCATCTAAAAAGTAAATCTATCAGAATTAAATATATGAACTAAAAAACCATAAAATTATATGAACGAAATTTTTTTTTTTACAAAATTTCAAATAAAATAAAAATATGATGAGATACTAATATAATTTTAGATTTGATGAATAAAAATTTATGTCATATAATTAATTTTACAGGCTCAATATGATGAAGAATTAAATATATAGTACAATGCGACAGGATAAATAAATATGCGGACACATGCTATTTTCACATGTGATCTTCCACTACATAAACATATATAAACATAAGCAAATCGCATATACAATCGTACAATCCAATTTTAGAATACTGAATATAACATACATATTATACAGTTCTCTGGACATTATCTGTCTGATACAATTCAATAAAATATAAGTGAGCATGACGTACCAGTGAACATATATATCTTTCTAATAAAATTTCTTATATTTCGTAGGCACACAGGAACCTATGAATTAAGTCAATTGTTCCTACTGATGCCTTGACCAACTTCCTTGTACATTATCAATTCAAGTTATAGTGTGCTACTTTTTCCACTGCTAATCCACATGCAGATAATAGACACAGTATGTAACATTATGCAATAGAAATATAACAGAAATTGTGTATTATTAGGACTTCCTATTTAGACAAGTAACACAATTGTTAAAGATTGCATTTCTTGTTTAATTCGTTGAAGAAAAGCAATTAGAGATGGAAGTTACCCAAATTTACCCAAATAGAGGAAGTAAATATGTTAATTATATATTGGCTGATTTGTACGTAGCATATTAGAGATCGAAGTTAAAAGGATATATATATATATATATATATATATGAGCAAGACTAAAATAATATGCATAGTACACCACCTTTCGTACTATATATATATATATATATATATAGCTCAATAAATAGAGATTTAAGTTGCTCAATAAATTATTCATATCAAAATATTGTAGGAAATCAAATTTCGTAATTTTTAGAACTTTCTTGCAATTTTTTAAATATTTTTAAAAACAACTCAGATTTTATACTACAAAGTGCAATTTCTAAGCTATTTTTAAAAAATATTTAAAAAATAGAAAGAAAGCTCTAAAACCAAAAAAATTGATTTCCTACAAGATTTTGATATGAATAATTTATTTAGCAACTTAAATCTCAATTTATTGGGCAAATTAAACATGCATATATAGCCGCATAGTACGGAAGGTGGTGTACTATGCATATTATTTTAGCCTTGCTCTATATATATATATAGAGAGAGAGAGAGGAGGGATCCGTAGCCGCCAAACTTCCAACCGCTTATGGTAGCAAGTGTAAATAACCGATTCGGACCATTGAAAACATTCTCCATATTAATATAGACTTGGAAACCAAAATTTACATTTTTTGAATTTTTTTACAATTTTATCGGATGGATTGAAAATTTATTTATCTAACGATTTACAAACATCCAATTTTCAACACTTTCGATAAAATAGTAAAAAAATTCAAAAAAATATACAATTTGGTCTCGAAGTCTACATTAGTATGGAAAATATTTTCAACGGTCTGGATCGACGATTTACATTTGGTATGATGGAGCGGTTGCGAGCGGCTGCGAAATGGATGGCGGCTACGGATCCCTCCTCATATATATATATAGAGAGAGAGATAAATGTTATTATGCTTTGCAAAGCACGTGCTTTGAAATTGTGGACCATTGGATCTTCAATCATCATGTGCACACGAATCACAAAGCGTGATCTAATGGTCCACAATTTCAAAGCACGTGCTTTGCAAAGCATAATAGCATTTCTCATTATATATATGCACTATCACATAAAGAAGATTTAACAACTCCATAATATAACAGTTATTGAAAAACTCGTAAAAATCATTGGCAGAAGTACAACAAATTTCTTTGAGGATAAGCCAACGATTATTCAAAATAACCGTTGGCGTAGGTTATTCAAAAAAACTGTTGCCTTTGCTTTTCAAAATAAAAAAAAATCTAAGGTAACGGTAATTTAAAATAATGATTGTTGTTGACAGACCTTTAACAACGGTTATTTTAAATAATCGTTGTCCTATCCTCCAACTCTACCTCTTAATTAAATAGTTGTTCTTGCTTCCACTCTCGCTTCTCTGTCTAGTTGCCTCCACAATTCTAACAGATCTTCTGCTAGAGGTGTGGATGTCTAGTCCATCTCTATCACATACAAATACACACACAATCTCCACCTCCACTCCTCCATGCACCTTGATCAAGCAGATCTTCTCATGTTTTTCTCCTCTTGTTGAAGCCTTCGACACACCATCAATTTTTTATTTTTCTCCTCTCGCCGACGCCTTCAATCCTCCATCGATCTCTCTTTCATGAACATAATTGTTGTGCGCATTAACAAAATAATTTATTAAGGAATTATTCATGCGCACGTAGTGTCTTTGGTTTCTTTCCTCAAAATAATATGTATAGAATTGTGCTATATATATATTTGTATCTATACTTTGTGCATGATTATTTTGTGAATAAGATAAATTTGATATAACCATCAATCACAAATTGCGCATGAAAATTTTGTAAGAAGAAAATTTGGGTATGATTCAGTGGCGGATCCAGAGACTATTTTAGCCCGGGCATAACTAAGTTCCGGCACTGAAGTTGAGATCAAGCACGGACACAAATTCATTAAAACTCACTAAAATATCGCTAAAAACTCATTTTTCATTACAAAAATAATTAAAATACACTAATTTTTTCATTTTTTGAAAAATCAAGTAAAGACAAAAGATACTATAATTATCTTAATTAGTTATGAAATTTAGCTATTATCTATAAATAGTATTCATATTAATAAAGAAATGATAAAATGCTAAATTTTAAAAAATTCTAATTAAGTATTAATTTAGTATAAATATATTTAGAAACGTTCTAAATATTGTTTAATAAATTCTAAATAAATATTATGTAAAGAAATTTACAAAAGATTTTATAAAGTCCATAAAAACATATATTTAATTAACTATTAAAAATTAATTAATTAAAGTTGCTATTAGTTACTATATATATATAGGACGAGTAGATTCTTTTAAGATACGTCATAGTATAGACATTAGACAAAAAATTTAAATCTATTTAAAGCCAATTAGAATTACATGCCTCATTTTGCTAAACATTAATGTTCGCAAACATACATTATTGATAAAGTATATGCAAAACGACCCATGAAATTTTTTAAAATTGACGTACCGACAACAAAATATGTTAATTTCTCCCAAATGATGATTAACTTTTACAATAGTTGTTTACATAAAGGAATGTGTAAATAGAAAAGGCAATGAGATACTATGTGCTAATGATGTCTAAAAAAACATTTGAGGCTTGGTGCACCATGGCCCGTCTGTGATCCACCTCCCTCACTTGACTAGCATGGCCATTAGTACGTGAATATGTCGGAAAGACAAGAAGGTTCATTAGAGAGTACTTTGTACACAACATCAAAATACATAAAAATTTCTTGATTACATTCAAAGGTGTGTCATGTTAGATAGTATTTTGATTTAATTATGAAATTAATGGAAAAATTAAACCTATAAAGGTCTTTAGATAGATTTTAGAATTATGATTAAGGATTAATCGTGACGCTTATTTCATGATTATATGCATATTTTGATTAGACTAAGTTATATTTTTTTATTGCATGACATACATAACAAATGTGATAATCATTAGTTATCATGTAATCGTTAATCGGCCCAAAGTAAGATAATGATTATCATGATGGTTGATTATCACGACAGTTGATTGTCAGCATAAGAATATCAATAAGTATGGTGATAATTTATAAGTTTTTAGTGATTAATTACTCGGCCCAAATAAAGAATAATTATTTATGTGATCATTTATTGTCAACACCTAATTATTATTACAAGATATAAAAGTAAATGATATCATTCAAAGATGATTCATTAAAATAGTTAAATACCTTGTTAGATAAAATGAAAAGTCTTGAATCAAAATGATATGCAAAAAATCTTGAAGTATAGTCTTTCTTTGTTCACTAAATTGAAAATAACATTGCTTAAAGTTGAATTAATAAGAAAAATGATATGTGATCATAATTTTCTTCCAACAATATACTTTAATTCATCATGAAATAAATTGAGGAGTAATTGGAAAATAAATAATCAAATCATTAAAGTGAGAATTCAAAATTGAAAATTAAGGAGAAACATTAAAGAAAACATCAAAATTGCTAACGAAATATTTATTTAAATATATTTTAAATAAGATTAATAAGCTGCATAAGACATATACTTAACAAAATTCATTTAAATAAAACAAAAAAGCTAAATGATCTGATTCATTTGATAATAAATAAGTTGCAAAAAAGTTTAAAAGTTGGTTTGACATTTAAGGAGTTAATTTTACAAATTATGTATTATTATTGCAATGAATGAAAAGTTAATTTTGAAATGAAGGCACTAAGTTTACTTTGAAAATTGAATTTTTTATTTGAATCATTGTGATATACATACTATATCATCCTTTAAGAAAATTTCTATTTTTCAGTAAAGTTTTCATATGAATTATGTAAACTTAAATGTTTTGGAAACAAAATATTTAAGTTGTATCATATTAAAAATTTTATTGTAAGGATGAATTATGACAGATTTTTATAATATATCACAATATTTTTTTCTATTTCTAATTAAGACAAGTGTTAAAGTCTACTTATTTTGAAATAGAAACTTAAATTCATTATAATTCTAAATCATATAACTTCAATTTTCATTTAGTAGACCTTTAAGTGAAGCCTATCATATATGTATATTTTGCAAATTTAATAAAAAATGATTTTTTTGTTTAGAATTAACTATCAAGTTGTCAATTTATGACTTATATGAGAATCCGGCTAACGTATTAACATTAGCAAAATCAAAACCGTGCTAACGGATGTTTATCTCGAATTCCAAACCAAAAACGGCCGATCCGAACCGTTGAAATTGTTGTCCATACTAAAATCTACGTAGGGACCAAATTTTACATGTTTTCGAATTTTTTTACGATTTTATCTGAGGCATTGAAAATGAATTAATCTAACGATTCAGAAAAACTTACAATTTCAACACATTCTTAAATGTCTCGGATAAAATAGTAAAAAAATTTGAAAAAATGTAAAATTTGGTCCCCACGTAGGTTTTAGTATGGACAACAATTTCAACGGTTCGGATCGGCCGTTTTTGATTTGGAATTCGAGATAAACATCCGTTAGCACGGTTTTGATTTTGCCGGATTCCTTATATGATCAAGTTTTAGTCAAAAATATTTTATTAATACCAACAAATTAAAAATGATGAAACTTGAGAGATGTCATATAAATACAAAATATCTATATTTCATTTAGTATAGATAATAGAACACAGTAAAAAATTTATTTTGACTGTTAATTTAGATATGAATATTTATATCATCATTAAAGTGAAGGTTCTTGAAAGATAATAGATTTCCGATGAATCTGTGTCAACATAATATATTATTGAATTATATTCGCAATAAAAAGAAATAAAATTGCACAATTAAAGTATATATATTATATATTGTATGAAATCTATGATAAGAAGTTCAATATACTACAGCATAAAGTAATATATATATATATATATATATATATATATATATATATATATATATCCTGAAATAATTACTAAAAGTAACTTATTAAATTATAAAGAGGATTTAAATGTATATTTAAAACATTAAGGTATATGGATAATTTCAAGTAAAGCTAGACTCTTTAATAAATATAAATTATTAAAAATGTATAAATTGAATATAAGGAATATAAGTTGCCTTTTGAATATGTACAAATTCTCACTAAAGATGTATTTCAAGTTATTACGAACCTACAGAACGAAGAATAATTGAGACATTATATAAAACACTGAATTATTTGAGAATATAGAGTTTGTGGGAGAATATATGATAAAAGATAAGATTTATTAGTCATTTTTCCAAGAAAAAAACATGGATTAGAGTAAGATTCAGAACCAAAATTCAGGTTTTGTTTTAATTTGTGTTAAGACTAGTGATGATAAGATTTAAGACCAAAGTTCTGATCTTATTCAAAATATGGCCAAGATTACATATCGAAAATAATTAATCTTTTATTAATTATTATTCAAAGGAAAAAACATGAATTAGAATAAGATTAAGAATCAAAATTCTGATTTTGTTCTAATTCGTGTTAAGATCAGTGATGATAAGATTTTGGACCAAAGTTATGGTTGTTCGAATTGGGTTCTAAAATCAAGTGCTAGTGCGGAAGCATTTTTAACAATTATAATGCAAACTTTTAGAACTTAATCACCTAGCTAAAATCACAAGCAAGCAAGTACTAATAGCAATTGAGCAAATTCAAGATAACAAAGTGCAAATATAATAAAGAGAGAGAGAGAGAGAGAGAAAGTAAAGAAAAAAAGTAAGAAAATACAAGAACATGCGATCTAACGTGGTTCGGTCTACAAACAAACTAGGCCTACATCCACAGAAATCTCGGAACAAACGCTTCTTTCTGGGACCGAATCCAGTAAACAATAAGAGTTTTTACAATTGTGGAATCTATCTTTAGTTTTTTCTCACATAAGCAAATCAATCTTAGATTTCTAAATCTATACAAGGGGCTACACCACTCTATAAGATAAAAGGTCGGATTGACAACACAATCAAGGAAATAGATGCACTACTTGACTACACAATGTAGCACACCAAAATGCTAACAAAGCTAGCACATAAGAGTTCTCGTATCGATAATTAGATGATTGAAGCTATTCTAATTCTCTAAGGTTTAGCTAGGTAGCTATAGGAGAAGACTTTAGTGTTCTTTTTTATGTTCAAATGTGTGCTTAAAAGCTTGGGACATGTTTAGATGATCTTTCTGGTTCGTACCTCCAAGGTATATATAGACTGGGCATTTCTTGAAGTCTTGCAGTTTTGAAATTTATTATTGCGTTACGTACATAACATGAAATTCGTTACAAAACCCGTTATAACGAATTGACAGCTTTTCATATTTGTCCTTCTATGCTTGATTCACTGACTTTTGATCTCTTCTGAACATGAATCCATCGTGACGGATTGAAAATCTCTTATAACAGTAGAGAGACACATTGGGCCTGATTAATTAGTGATGCGGCAACGAAACGGAAAATATAAAATTCAAATTCAGCAACGAAACGGAAAATATAAAATAGTTAGCAAACTCCAAATAAAAGAAAATCACTGAAGTCCATCCTTTTCAATTTTCGTAGGACTTCAGTGGGTACATAAAGGTAAAGGCTACACCTACACTGCTACAGCCTACAGGTAATTAATTTATTCTCAAATAATCTTTTATGGCTAAAAACATGCTGTATTCCGTGAGGTCATGCAATATGGAAAATAAATGATTATCACACAGGGGAATCCGTATTTCGTGGAATGGTCCGAAATTTTCAAAGGAGAATGTACAATTTTACTGAGTGAAAGTGTAGCAATGTTATAGCAATTACTGTACGAATAGATAAAAAACATTGTAGCAGCATTACGAATAAAAAAAGGGACAGATATACTAATTCCATATGATACAAATTCCACACAGGAGCCACCTCAAACAAGATATAATTAATGAAATTAATTATCTAGTGATACAAAAGTTACAGTAATAAAAAAAAGGAGGTGATAGGTAGATATCAATATTGAATGTTATTATGCATATTTTGTCGAGTTACTATGCATATTATTTGAGTTATTGTGCATGTTATTTTTGTACTGAAATATTTATGCATACTATTTGAGTTATTATGCACATTATTTTGTTAACATGCATAATAATTTTTTCAGTACAAAAATAACACGAAATAACATACATAATAACTAAAATAATGTGCATAATAACGCAACTAAATATGCATAATAACATCGATATCGATAGTCGGTATCAATATTGATATCTATGAAACATTATCCTAAATATAAATACATTTACAGGTTCTTTCAACCGTGTCAATTTTTATGCATGGAACTTTTTTGTTCTTTTTCTGAGGAAATGCTTGGAAGTTTTTATTTGTGAACGAATGAAGTATGGAGATTTTGTCCCTGATGCGCAGTTTTTACTTTTCGTCAACTGACAGTAGATTTCCAGTAATTTGTTGGTTACAACTAGTGATATGCCATAAGCTTCCGGTCTCCAGCTCGATTTCTGTAAAACTTCTGTCATATTTGGTTCTGATCTGGTTCTTAGTAAGATTTTCAAAGGGTCGAGTCTTATAAGGGCCGGATCTTAGAAGACCCGATTCATTCTAAAAATACAGGTCCCTATTTATCCGGCCCTTTCAAGCCCCGACTTCATCCAGTCCTGATCCGACCATCTGCAACCCTTACTCACGTCAGCCCCTCAGACCCTTATTAACCCTTTCACAATTAAAAAAATAAAAAAAGAGACCAAAATCCTTATTATTCGACCCTGATCCGGCCCTCTGCAACTCCGAGGGCCTGATGGGGGCCGGGCCTTAGAGGGCCGGATCTATTTCCTTAGAACAAAACTCTCTTTAGATCCGACCCCTATTAAACTCTCTTTAGACCCGACGCTTACCCGACTCTTTCGTAGGTCCTCTAGATCCGATCCTTATAAAGTTCGATCCGACCTTTTAGACTTTCAATAGTTACACCAGCTGTAAATGTTGAAGTTTGAAAAAACACGCGCGTGGAGAGGGGTAGATGAATTTAGGTTCTACTGACAAGAACAACAAAACATTATATTTACTGTTCCAAACTCTTTTTCCTCTGTATCAAGATTAGATGTCATAATTAAAAGATTTAAAAATAAATACCGACCAATTATCCAATAATGAGCATATTTATGCTCTTTACATTGCCAAACACAAATAACCAGAAAACAACTCTGTTGTTGGGTCCAGAAACATATGTATCAGCCTACCAGCAGCAAATATAATTGGACAAATTAATGCGTCACTAGCACGGCACGATACGGCACGGTGCATAAATACCTACTGGCGTTTACCATTAATGGGTTTGCGGTGCAATTAGCGACTGCCACATACATTAATCCAAAGGGAGCTCATACGTAGATATCATATTTGATACCGATTTTATTATGCACCTTTAGTTGAGTTATCGTACCTATTATTTGAGTTATTATGAATATTTTTTTTTAATGAAATAGTTATACATGTTATTTTTTTGTACTGAAATAGTTATGATATAACATGTATAATAATTCAAATAACGTGCACGATAACTCAACTAAAAATGCATAAAAAATCGATATCAAATAGTTGATATCAAATGTGGTATGTACGTAACATTGTCCTAATCTCCAAAATCACAACCCCAAACTTGTAATTCCTTACCAAAACTGGGATATTGGTGGTTTCTTAAAATTCTTTACCAAGACATCATTGTACGCCAGCGACGAGAAGACAAAATATGGTTTTAAATATGAAAAATCAGGGTTTGTTTAGTTGGTGGAATAGCTACTCTCTTTTAGAACAATATGACAATAATTAGAAATTAAATCTTCAATTCTTGAGCAAAAACATAGAGACTGGAACAAAAATATTATAGCAAAGAAAAGAGAAAATAAAGATAGATATCTAGAAATTATAGAGTGAATTTTTTTTTTCACTATTTTATTGAAGGTAAAAAAATCGGTTAAATTTGGAGGTCTTTAAATCGTCAGATTACTCAATTTTCTACCCATCCGATAAAATAGTAAAAAAATTTCAAAAATAGAAAATTTTGGTTTCCAATTAGATGTTAGTATGGATAATATTTTCAACGGTTCGGATCGTCCATTCACATTTTGAAATTCGAGATATGGTCATAAGCACAGTAGAAATCTGTGCTTATATAAGTACAATAGCCTAACTATATATATAAATAATGAAAAGAGATTAGCTACATAAGCAACAAAAACTTTATAAAAATATTGTTGTTTTACAATGGGTATTACAAAAGAAAAGTGTAATTTATAGTATATATTACATCAGGTATCTGTTGCAACCGATGGGCTTAATTTTAAGAAATTCTAAAAATATCGGGATCTAATTGCAACTAATTTGAACAATTCAAGCACAAGCAATTTATAAACTAAATAAATAATGAAAATAAATAGAAGAGTTTAGAAAATGCAAACAAAGCAATCCAACATGACACAAGGATTTTAACGGAGTTCGAATATTGACGATCCTACTTTCCGACACTTCCTACCCCCTATACGGTAACAAGGTCGAGCCGATTCACTAGACAACACAAGTGAATTACCACTTCGAGATTGGCCTCGGTTACACACACCGATGGAGTGCCAATCTTACTCACACAATGTCGAACTTGATCTCGCTTAGCACCAAGCCAACGAGAACAAAAGAACAAGTATTTGAACGGGATAATAATAAGAGAATAAACATTCAATACAATCTCTCTATTTAGATTAGTGATTGAAATAGTGATTATTTTTTACTATCTAGGTTAGTGCAAAAATAACGTTAATTTTGTGCTATCTAGGTTAGTGAAAATATTGTTTGGATTGCACATTTGGAGTAGTGATAGTGAGAATTAGTAAAATAATAAATTAATTTTAGTTTTTTTAACGATAATAATAATAATAATAAAAGAGCATGGCTAAAATAATATGCATAGTACACCCCCATAACGTACTATGCGCCCATTTGTATTTAATTTGGTCATTAAATTGATATTTAATTTGCTCAATAAATTCTTCATATCAAAATCTTGTAGGAAATAAAATTTCGTGATTTTTAGAGTTTTCTTGCTATTTTTTAAATATTTTTTAAAAACAGCCCAGAAATGACACTTTTGTAGTATTAAATCTGGACTGTTTTTAAAAAATATTTAAAAAATAGCTAGAAAGCTCTAAAAATCACGAAATTTTATTTCCTACAATATTTTCATATGAAGAATTTATTGAGCAACTTAAATTTCAATTTAATGACATATATCTATATGCATAGTACGTTATGGGGTGTACTATGCATATTATTTTAGCCATGCTCATAATAAAATAATAAAATATTGATATCAATTTATAATATAATGATAATACAATAATAATAAATGGTAATAATAATAAAATAATGATAATTACAATAATAATAATAAAAAAATTAAAATAATGATAATTACAATAATAATAAATGACAATTATAATAATAATAAAATAATAATAATTACAATAATAATAATAAAAATAATAATAATGACAATTATAATAATACTAATAAAATAATGACAATAATAATAATGACAATTATAATAATAATAAAATAATGATAATTACAATAATAATAATAAAATAATAATAATGACAATTATAATAATAATAATAATACTAATAAAATAATAATGACAATAATAATAATAAAAATAAAATAATGACAAATAAAATAATAATAATAATAAAGTAATAATGATAATTATATTAATAATAAAATAATGATAATTACAATAATAATAATACTAATAAAATAATAATGACAATAATAATAATAATAATAATAATAATAATAATAAAAAAAAAAAATAATGACAATCAAAATAATAATAATAACAATTATAATAATACTAATAAATTAATAATAAAATAATGACAATTAAAATAATAATAATGATAATGATATTAAATAATAATAATAATATCAAGATGATGATTACAATGTAATAAAATAATAATTTTGCTAACCATGACATGTGCTAATTTGCTAATCCTATCATTTTGTTAGATTAGCAAAATAGCACGAACCAACACTACTCATAACTTACTAAATCATGTTTGGATCACATTTTTGTGTGGATAGCAACATTTATCCATGGTTAGTGCTATTTTTGGTGATCCAAACACAAAAAGTTTAGAATAATTTAGATCAATGAGATTGAGTCTTTGAGGTAGGTTTGGCAATATTTCAAGCTCAACAATGGTGAAATAAAGAATTTTGCTTGAAGCACATTTATTCTTGTCTGAATTTCTTAATTTGTTATATAACATTACAAAACGTTACACAACATTTTACCCCACATTTTGACCGTTAGAGTTGTTAGAAATTCGACCGTTATATTGAATTTTATTCTTATAACGTTATAGAACGTTCTAGAGCGTTATATAACATTATAGAGCATTTTTGTACAACTCTCTGACATTTATGGTTCTGGCAATTTTGTTGTGTAACTGATGGTACAACGTTATATAAAGTTTCTGAACATTATATAATGTTATATCAATATTTTCTATTTTTGGCTGGTTTTGACTCAATCTTAATGATTTGAAATTATTTTATGCTCAAATAAAATCAACCTAGCATCTAAATGTCTTGAGATCATCATGCTTGATTGTCTTGATCTTCAAATGACCATATTGTTTTACTCGTAACTATGATTTCGGCGTTCTTCGTGGCGTCGGAAAGCTCACGATGAAATCTACAGTCGGTATCTGGCTAGCTCGTACTGCATCATGTTTAGGCCCATCAGAGATCGTTTGAAGCCTCAAAACTTTTCTTAAAGATCTCCTGAAAAAGTTCTCAAAAGCCATGTAAAATTCAAGATCGTTTCCAAATAGACAAATACAAAAAAAAATGTTTGAGCCAACAATATCAAATCATAAAGGTGCTGGCGAGTAAAAAAATATTAAATCTTTCATGTTTGATATTAAATAATAAGAAGTGGTGCAGATTGGCTGAAGAAAAGCGGAGTGTACCTCCTATATCTACGGTTGATTTTAACTTACCTTTTGCAATTCTCGTATTTACAACGAAAGATAACCAATGTATAAACCTCAAAAGATCCAGTGTGAAAACTATTTTTTCCCGTAGTGAGGTCAGATTAAAGACTTAGGAAATTTTATATATACACTTAAATGGATCTTAGTTGCATTTGAGGACATTTCAGGTTTGAATATATACTCTATTAATCTAGGAGATGGAGAAGGGCAAAACTTAGTCACTCAAATGGGATGTTCATTAGGGACTTTCTCCTTTACATACTTAGGTGTTCATCTTAGTCCAAAAAATTTAAGCAAAAAAAAACCGAAACTTTTTGATTGAAAAAATAGAAAAGAAATTACAGAGCTGGCAAAGCTCTTTACTATCTTATAAAGGTAGAGTAGTTCTAATCAATGCAATATTGCCTTCTATTCTATTATACTGAATGTCTATTTACGGGATACACAAAATGGTTGGATATAAAATTGATAGGCTTAGAAGGATTTTTTTATGGGAATTTAATTCTATGAAAAAGAAATATTCATTAATTTTCTAGAAAAAAAAGTTGTAGAAGTAAATCAAATGGGAGTTTAGAAATTTTGGATTTAGAACAAATGAACACTGCTATTAGGTAAATCAATTAGGCTTAGATAAAATATTAGGTAATGGTAAAAATATACCTTTTTGGAATTATAGATAGTTTGATAATTGTACATTAGCCTCTCTGTATTCTAATCTATAATATAGTCAAAGACAAAAATATGTCAGCTTATAAAATAATTATAGTTAGAAATATGAACCTTAGATATACTAGTAGCCATTTGCCTGTTCTAGCGCAACATAAACTTAATTTATTAAGTAGTTCACTGGAAGAGGTGAATTTTCAACCTGATACAAATGACCAAATTAATTACAGAAGAACTTCAAATGGAACCTTTATTGTTAAATCATTATGTAATTGACTTGAGTTTGGGGATAGTAACTAAAATTGATGATTCTATTTGGCATGCATATACAAACATCCCACTAAAAATTAAATTTTTTTTATGGCTTCTTACAAATAGAAGACTTTTGACTAGAGACTTACTTGAGAAAAAAGAATCATTGGAGATATTGAATGCTTATTTGTAATGAAATAGAAAATGTAGACAATCTTTTTGTACATGTATCTATATTAGACAAATTTGGAATTGGATTAGAGAGTTCAACAATTTTACATTCCATGGTGAACCAGTTGAAGATCTTTGGAAGATAGATGTTGGAATCCCTTTAAAAAAATTGTTTAGTTGTAGAAGTTACTGGGGTGCTGTATGTTGGAATTAATATTTGACTAGAGAGAAATAAGTTAGTTTTTTCGGATAATAAGATAGCTTCAATTAGGATTGTACGCATTAAGATTAGTTATTAGTAATGCTTCTTTTGGTGCAATCATTTAAAAATAGATCTTTTCTTAAGGTGATACTCATATTGCCTCAAGACACTTATTCCTTACATGAAACAGATTCGGGGGACACTTCGGAGGATCCAAACCCATTACTGCTAGAGTAACAGGGAATCGAGGGAATAGCGGTGGCAAAGGTCGGAAGTACAAGTGGGTACATGAGGAATGCTCTCTTCTGATAACTTTGGAAACTTTAGTTCTTTCTATGTCTTAGTTTCATTATGTTTTGGAAAATTTGGATGTAATAAGCTCTATTTTGTGTTGCTTTATTTTTGGTAGTTAAAAATACTGTTATATATGATTTAGGGTAGCTTTGGTTTAAGGTTATTATTAGTAGTTTGTTACTATTATGTTCTTAGGTTTTTTTGAGCTTTGTGTTTGAATCACAAAAAATAGCACTAATTTTGAGTTAGTGTTGCTATCCATACAAAAATGTGATCCAAACATGAATTAGTAAATTGTGTGTAGTGTTGGTTAGTGCTATTTTGTTAATCTAACAAATGGTAGGATTAGCAAATTAGCACATATCATGATTATCAAAACTATTATTTTATCACATTGTAATCATCCTCTTTGGTATTATTGTTATTATTAATGTTATTATTATTGTTGTTATTATTATTATTGTCATCATTATTATTATTATTGTTATTATTATTATTGTAATTGTCATTATTTTATTAATAATAATAATAATATTATTACTATAATTAATATGAGCACGAATATGGTAATATACATAGTACATCCCCTTTCGTACTATGCGGTTATGCATGTTTAATTTGTTAAATAAATTTATATTTAAGTTTCTCAATAAATTATTCATATCAAATTCTAGAAAATCAAATTTCATGATTTTCAGAGCTTTCTTGCTATTTTTTTAAAAACAACCCAAAAATAACACTTTTGTAATATTAATCTGGGATGTTTTTAAAATATTTAAAAAATAGCAACAATGAAAATAAAAAAATTGATTTCCTACAAGATTTTGTTATGAAGATTTAATTGAGCAACTTAAATCACAATTTATTGGGCAAACTAATAGTTGTATAGTACGAAAGAGTATGTACTATGTATATTATCATATTCTTGCTCTATTATTATAGTGTAATTATTATTATATTATTTTCATTTTATTCTTAGTTTATTATAATTATATTATAAATAGATATCTATATTTTACTATTTTATTATTACTATCCGTTAAAAAGCTAAAACAATTCATTATTTACAATTGTAAAGGAAGCAGAGAGATTGATTGGTAAAAATTCTTTCTTACTACAGATGCCTTTACAAACATTCAAGATAGGAAGATATAAAATAGATACTAAAATCTGTCTAAGATATTATACTAAAATTATCTAAGATATCATCTATCTTTGTAAGATATTAACAGCCTAATTACAATTGTAATTTGGTTGTCCAAATCTCAACACTCATCCTCAAGATGGACGAAAGATATCTATCAAGCCCATCTTGTCATGCAATCGAGATAAATCCAGTGCACTAATTCCCTTAGTGAGACAGTCAGCCACTTGTTTCTTAGTAGCTACATGTATCAGCTCCAGTTGTCCACTATTCAGTTTTCCTTGATGAAGAACCTATCAATCTCCACGTACTTGGTTCTGTCATGTTGTACAGGATTGTTGGCAATGCTAATTACGGATTTGTTATCACACCATAATTTCTTCTTTGACCCTTGATCCACCTTGAGCTCTACCAACAGAGCTTTTAACCACAACATCTCTGCAACTCCCAAAGCCATAGCCCTGTACGCTAGCTACTTCTGTTGTTGACCTTGCAACTACATACTACTTCTTGCTCTTCCAGGAGACCAAATTGCCCCCTACAAACATGCAGTATCCCAACGTGGACTTCCTGTCATCAGCACAACTCACCCAATCGGAGTCACAATAGCCTTCAATGTCCAAATATTCATTCTTCTTAAAGATCAACTCCTTACCTGGTGCAGTTTTCAGGTATCTCAGAATCTGGTACATTGCGTTCATATGACCCTTTCTAGGATCATGCATATAACGACTAAACACACCCACTACAAATGATATGTCGGGACGAGTGTGGAAAAAATAGATCAAATGTCCTACCAACCTCTGGTACCTTTCACGATCCACTGGTTCCCCTGCATATGTACTCAACTTGCAATTTTTATCAACTGGCGAAGTTGCGGGCCTGCAATCCAACATGCATGTATCTGTGAGCAAGTCTAGCACATACTTCCGCTGGGATAGAACAATTCCAAGAAAATACCTAAGCTTCCTCAGATCCTTAACTTCAAATTCTTTGGCCAATTTCACCTTTAATTGAGCAATCTCACTTTTATCAACACCAATAAATATCATGTCGTCCACATACACAGCAAGCATAGTGATGTGTCCACCATATCGTCAGAACAACACTGTGTGATCAACACTGATTTGCTGATATCCATGCTTACCATAGCTCTTCTGAACCTATCAAACCAGGCTCGAGGGGACTTCTT
>CAXKVX010003032.1:0-20864 GCA_964058865.1 Eleocharis quinqueflora | reverse complement strand
ACGAAGTACACGAAGAAGAAACACTTATCGTAGTAGGATATCATGCTTTGTGATGTTTTATTGAATGTTTACCACCCATAAATGAAGTACTCAGATCAGAAACACTTCACTAGCATGATAAGATGGTTTAGTGGTGTTTTCTTGAATGTTTACAACGCATAAATGAAGTTCTCACACATGAAGCACTTAGATTGGTATTCAACGCTTCTTCATCGTGGTTTCCTGAAAGGTTTGGAGTTTTCTTGAAAGGTTACCACCCATAAATGATGTACTCGGATCAGAAACACTTCTCGTAGCAGGATAAGATGCATTGTGATGTTTTGTTGATTGTTTACCATCCATAAATCGAGTAATCAGACTTGAAGCAATTAGATTGGTTTTCTTGGCTTCATCGTGGTGGTTTCAGGTAAGGTTACCACACTTAAATGAAGTACACGAAGAAGAAACACTTATCGTAGTAGGATATCATGCTTTGTGATGTTTTATTGAATGTTTACCACCCATAAATGAAGTACTCAGATCAGAAACATATCTCGTAGCATGATAAGTTGTTTTTTGGTATTTTCTTTAATGGTTACCACCCATAAATGATGTACTCTAATCAGAAACACATCTCACAGCTGCTTTGTGGTATTTTCTGAAATGGTTACCACCCATAAATGATGTACTCTAATCAGAAACAAATCTCGCAGCTGGATAAGATGCTTTGTGGTGTTTTGTTGAATGTTTACCATCCATAAATTGCGTAATCAGACATGAAGCAATTAGATTGGTTTTCTTGGCTTCTTCGTGGTGGTTTCAGGTAAGGTTACCACACATAAATGAAGTACAGGAAGAAGAAACACTTATCGTAGTAGGATATCATGCTTTGTGATGTTTTATTGAATGTTTACCACCCATAAATGAAGTACTCAGATAAGAAACACTTCTCGTAGAATGATAAGATGGTTTAGTGGTGTTTTCTTGAATGTTTACAACCCATGAATGAAGTTCTCACAGTTGAAGTACGTAGATTGGTATTCTATGCTTCTTCGTCGTGGTATCCTTAAAGATTTGGAGTTTTCTTGAAAGGTTACCACCCATAAATGAAGTACTCGAATCAGAAACACTTCTCGTAGCAGGATAAGATGCTTTGTGATGTTTTCTTGAACGTTTACCACCCATAAATGAAGTAATCAGACATGAATACTTAAAGTGTTATTTTATGCTTCTTTGTCGTGGTTTCATGAAAGGTTTAGAGTTTTCTTGGAAGTTACCACTCATAAATGAAGTCCTCAATTCAGAAACACATCTCGTAGCATGATAAGTTGCTTTGTGGTGTTTTCCTAAATGGTTACCACCCATAAATGAAGTACTCGAATAAGAAACACTTCTCGTAGCAGGATAAGATGCTTTGTGATGTTTTCTTTAATGTTTACCACCCATAAATGAAGTAATCAGACATGGAGACTTAGAGTGTTATTCTATGCTTATTTGTGGTGGTTTCATGAAAGGTTTAGAGTTTTCTTGGAAGTTACCACTCATAGATGAAGTACTCTAATCAGAAACATATCTCGTAGCATGATAAGCTGCTTTGTGGTGTTTTCTTAAATGGTTACCACCCATAAATGAAGTACTCGAATAAGAAACACTTCTCGTAGCAGAATAAGATGCTTTGTGGTGTTTTCTTGAACGTTTACACCCCATAAATGAAGTAATCAGACATGAAGACTTTGAGTGTTATTCTATGCTTCTTTGTGGTGGTTTCATGAAAGGTTTAGAGTTTTCTTCGAAAGTTACCACTCATAAATGAAGTACTCTAATCAGAAACACATCTCGTAGCATGATAAGCTGCTTTGTGGTGTTTTCTTAAATGGTTACCACCCATAAATGAAGTACTCGAATTAGAAACACTTCTCGTAGCAGAATAAGATGCTTTGTGGTGTTTTCTTGAACGTTTACACCCCATAAATGAAGTTCTCACACATGAAACACTTAGATTGATATTCCACGCTTCTTCGTCGTGGTTTCCTGAAAGGTTTGGAGTTTTCTTGAAAGGTTACCACCCATAAATGAAGTACTCGGATCAAAAACACTTCTCGTAGCAGGATAAGATGCATTGTGATGTTTTCTTGAACGTTTACCACTCATAAATGAAGTAATCAGACATGAAGCAATTAGATTGGTATTCTAGGCTTCTTCGTGGTGGTTTCAGGTAAGGTTACCACACTTAAACGAAGTACACGAAGAAGAAACACTTATCGTAGTAGGATATCATGCTTTGTGATGTTTTATTGAATGTTTACCACCCATAAATGAAGTACTCAGATCAGAAACACTTCACTAGCATGATAAGATGGTTTAGTGGTGTTTTCTTGAATGTTTACAACGCATAAATGAAGTTCTCACACATGAAGCACTTAGATTGGTATTCAACGCTTCTTCATCGTGGTTTCCTGAAAGGTTTGGAGTTTTCTTGAAAGGTTACCACCCATAAATGATGTACTCGGATCAGAAACACTTCTCGTAGCAGGATAAGATGCATTGTGATGTTTTGTTGATTGTTTACCATCCATAAATCGAGTAATCAGACTTGAAGCAATTAGATTGGTTTTCTTGGCTTCATCGTGGTGGTTTCAGGTAAGGTTACCACACTTAAATGAAGTACACGAAGAAGAAACACTTATCGTAGTAGGATATCATGCTTTGTGATGTTTTATTGAATGTTTACCACCCATAAATGAAGTACTCAGATCAGAAACATATCTCGTAGCATGATAAGTTGTTTTTTGGTATTTTCTTTAATGGTTACCACCCATAAATGATGTACTCTAATCAGAAACACATCTCACAGCTGCTTTGTGGTATTTTCTGAAATGGTTACCACCCATAAATGATGTACTCTAATCAGAAACAAATCTCGCAGCTGGATAAGATGCTTTGTGGTGTTTTGTTGAATGTTTACCATCCATAAATTGCGTAATCAGACATGAAGCAATTAGATTGGTTTTCTTGGCTTCTTCGTGGTGGTTTCAGGTAAGGTTACCACACATAAATGAAGTACAGGAAGAAGAAACACTTATCGTAGTAGGATATCATGCTTTGTGATGTTTTATTGAATGTTTACCACCCATAAATGAAGTACTCAGATAAGAAACACTTCTCGTAGAATGATAAGATGGTTTAGTGGTGTTTTCTTGAATGTTTACAACCCATGAATGAAGTTCTCACAGTTGAAGTACGTAGATTGGTATTCTATGCTTCTTCGTCGTGGTATCCTTAAAGATTTGGAGTTTTCTTGAAAGGTTACCACCCATAAATGAAGTACTCGAATCAGAAACACTTCTCGTAGCAGGATAAGATGCTTTGTGATGTTTTCTTGAACGTTTACCACCCATAAATGAAGTAATCAGACATGAATACTTAAAGTGTTATTTTATGCTTCTTTGTCGTGGTTTCATGAAAGGTTTAGAGTTTTCTTGGAAGTTACCACTCATAAATGAAGTCCTCAATTCAGAAACACATCTCGTAGCATGATAAGTTGCTTTGTGGTGTTTTCCTAAATGGTTACCACCCATAAATGAAGTACTCGAATAAGAAACACTTCTCGTAGCAGGATAAGATGCTTTGTGATGTTTTCTTTAATGTTTACCACCCATAAATGAAGTAATCAGACATGGAGACTTAGAGTGTTATTCTATGCTTATTTGTGGTGGTTTCATGAAAGGTTTAGAGTTTTCTTGGAAGTTACCACTCATAGATGAAGTACTCTAATCAGAAACATATCTCGTAGCATGATAAGCTGCTTTGTGGTGTTTTCTTAAATGGTTACCACCCATAAATGAAGTACTCGAATAAGAAACACTTCTCGTAGCAGAATAAGATGCTTTGTGGTGTTTTCTTGAACGTTTACACCCCATAAATGAAGTAATCAGACATGAAGACTTTGAGTGTTATTCTATGCTTCTTCGTCGTGGTTTCCTGAAAGGTTTAGAGTTTTCTTCGAAAGTTACCACTCATAAATGAAGTACTCTAATCAGAAACACATCTCGTAGCATGATAAGCTGCTTTGTGGTGTTTTCTTAAATGGTTACCACCCATAAATGAAGTACTCGAATTAGAAACACTTCTCGTAGCAGAATAAGATGCTTTGTGGTGTTTTCTTGAACGTTTACACCCCATAAATGAAGTTCTCACACATGAAACACTTAGATTGATATTCCACGCTTCTTCGTCGTGGTTTCCTGAAAGGTTTGGAGTTTTCTTGAAAGGTTACCACCCATAAATGAAGTACTCGGATCAGAAACACTTCTCGTAGCAGGATAAGATGCATTGTGATGTTTTCTTGAACGTTTACCACTCATAAATGAAGTAATCAGACATGAAGCAATTAGATTGGTATTCTAGGCTTCTTCGTGGTGGTTTCAGGTAAGGTTACCACACTTAAACGAAGTACACGAAGAAGAAACACTTATCGTAGTAGGATATCATGCTTTGTGATGTTTTATTGAATGTTTACCACCCATAAATGAAGTACTCAGATCAGAAACACTTCACTAGCATGATAAGATGGTTTAGTGGTGTTTTCTTGAATGTTTACAACGCATAAATGAAGTTCTCACACATGAAGCACTTAGATTGGTATTCAACGCTTCTTCATCGTGGTTTCCTGAAAGGTTTGGAGTTTTCTTGAAAGGTTACCACCCATAAATGATGTACTCGGATCAGAAACACTTCTCGTAGCAGGATAAGATGTATTGTGATGTTTTGTTGATTGTTTACCATCCATAAATCGAGTAATCAGACTTGAAGCAATTAGATTGGTTTTCTTGGCTTCATCGTGGTGGTTTCAGGTAAGGTTACCACACTTAAATGAAGTACACGAAGAAGAAACACTTATCGTAATAGGATATCATGCTTTGTGATGTTTTATTGAATGTTTACCACCCATAAATGAAGTACTCAGATCAGAAACATATCTCGTAGCATGATAAGTTGTTTTTTGGTATTTTCTTTAATGGTTACCACCCATAAATGATGTACTCTAATCAGAAACACATCTCACAGCTGCTTTGTGGTATTTTCTGAAATGGTTACCACCCATAAATGATGTACTCTAATCAGAAACAAATCTCGCAGCTGGATAAGATGCTTTGTGGTGTTTTGTTGAATGTTTACCATCCATAAATTGCGTAATCAGACATGAAGCAATTAGATTGGTTTTCTTGGCTTCTTCGTGGTGGTTTCAGGTAAGGTTACCACACATAAATGAAGTACAGGAAGAAGAAACACTTATCGTAGTAGGATATCATGCTTTGTGATGTTTTATTGAATGTTTACCACCCATAAATGAAGTACTCAGATCAGAAACATATCTCGTAGCATGATAAGTTGTTTTTTGGTATTTTCTTTAATGGTTACCACCCATAAATGATGTACTCTAATCAGAAACACATCTCACAGCTGCTTTGTGGTATTTTCTGAAATGGTTACCACCCATAAATGATGTACTCTAATCAGAAACAAATCTCGCAGCTGGATAAGATGCTTTGTGGTGTTTTGTTGAATGTTTACCATCCATAAATTGCGTAATCAGACATGAAGCAATTAGATTGGTTTTCTTGGCTTCTTCGTGGTGGTTTCAGGTAAGGTTACCACACATAAATGAAGTACAGGAAGAAGAAACACTTATCGTAGTAGGATATCATGCTTTGTGATGTTTTATTGAATGTTTACCACCCATAAATGAAGTACTCAGATAAGAAACACTTCTCGTAGAATGATAAGATGGTTTAGTGGTGTTTTCTTGAATGTTTACAACCCATGAATGAAGTTCTCACAGTTGAAGTACGTAGATTGGTATTCTATGCTTCTTCGTCGTGGTATCCTTAAAGATTTGGAGTTTTCTTGAAAGGTTACCACCCATAAATGAAGTACTCGAATCAGAAACACTTCTCGTAGCAGGATAAGATGCTTTGTGATGTTTTCTTGAACGTTTACCACCCATAAATGAAGTAATCAGACATGAATACTTAAAGTGTTATTTTATGCTTCTTTGTCGTGGTTTCATGAAAGGTTTAGAGTTTTCTTGGAAGTTACCACTCATAAATGAAGTCCTCAATTCAGAAACACATCTCGTAGCATGATAAGTTGCTTTGTGGTGTTTTCCTAAATGGTTACCACCCATAAATGAAGTACTCGAATAAGAAACACTTCTCGTAGCAGGATAAGATGCTTTGTGATGTTTTCTTTAATGTTTACCACCCATAAATGAAGTAATCAGACATGGAGACTTAGAGTGTTATTCTATGCTTATTTGTGGTGGTTTCATGAAAGGTTTAGAGTTTTCTTGGAAGTTACCACTCATAGATGAAGTACTCTAATCAAAAACATATCTCGTAGCATGATAAGCTGCTTTGTGGTGTTTTCTTAAATGGTTACCACCCATAAATGAAGTACTCGAATAAGAAACACTTCTCGTAGCAGAATAAGATGCTTTGTGGTGTTTTCTTGAACGTTTACACCCCATAAATGAAGTAATCAGACATGAAGACTTTGAGTGTTATTCTATGCTTCTTTGTGGTGGTTTCATGAAAGGTTTAGAGTTTTCTTCGAAAGTTACCACTCATAAATGAAGTACTCTAATCAGAAACACATCTCGTAGCATGATAAGCTGCTTTGTGGTGTTTTCTTAAATGGTTACCACCCATAAATGAAGTACTCGAATTAGAAACACTTCTCGTAGCAGAATAAGATGCTTTGTGGTGTTTTCTTGAACGTTTACACCCCATAAATGAAGTTCTCACACATGAAACACTTAGATTGATATTCCACGCTTCTTCGTCGTGGTTTCCTGAAAGGTTTGGAGTTTTCTTGAAAGGTTACCACCCATAAATGAAGTACTCGGATCAGAAACACTTCTCGTAGTAGGATAAGTTGCATTGTGGTGTTTTTTTAAATTGTTACCACCCATAAATGAAGTACTCGAATAAGAAACACTTCTCGTAGCAGAATAAGATGCTTTGTGGTGTTTTCTTGAACGTTTACACCCCATAAATGAAGTAATCAGACATGAAGACTTAGAGTGTTATTCTATGCTTCTTTGTGGTGGTTTCATGAAAGGTTTAGAGTTTTCTTGGAATTTACCACTCATAGATGAAGTACTCTAATCAGAAACAAATCTCGTAGCATGATAAGCTGCTTTGTGGTGTTTTCTTAAATGGTTACCACCCATAAATGAAGTACTCGAATAAGAAACACTTCTCGTAGCAGAATAAGATGCTTTGTGCTGTTTTCTTGAACGTTTACACCCCATAAATGAAGTAATCAGACATGAAGACTTTGAGTGTTATTCTATGCTTCTTTGTGGTGGTTTCATGAAAGGTTTAGAGTTTTCTTCGAAAGTTACCACTCATAAATGAAGTACTCTAATCAGAAACAAATCTCGTAGCATGATAAGCTGCTTTGTGGTGTTTTCTTAAATGGTTACCACCCATAAATGAAGTACTCGAATAAGAAACACTTCTCGTAGCAGAATAAGATGCTTTGTGGTGTTTTCTTGAACGTTTACACCCCATAAATGAAGTAATCAGACATGAAGACTTAAAGTGTTATTCTATGCTTCTTTGTGGTGGTTTCATGAAAGGTTTAGAGTTTTCTTGGAATTTACCACTCATAGATGAAGTACTCTAATCAGAAACAAATCTCGTAGCATGATAAGCTGCTTTGTGGTGTTTTCTTAAATGGTTACCACCCATAAATGAAGTACTCGAATAAGAAACACTTCTCGTAGCAGAATAAGATGCTTTGTGGTGTTTTCTTGAACGTTTACACCCCATAAATGAAGTAATCAGACATGAAGACTTAGAGTGTTATTCTATGCTTCTTTGTGGTGGTTTCATGAAAGGTTTAGAGTTTTCTTGGAATTTACCACTCATAGATGAAGTACTCTAATCAGAAACAAATCTCGTAGCATGATAAGCTGCTTTGTGGTGTTTTCTTAAATGGTTACCACCCATAAATGAAGTACTCGAATAAGAAACACTTCTCGTAGCAGAATAAGATGCTTTGTGGTGTTTTCTTGAACGTTTACACCCCATAAATGAAGTAATCAGACATGAAGACTTAGAGTGTTATTCTATGCTTCTTTGTGGTGGTTTCATGAAAGGTTTAGAGTTTTCTTGGAATTTACCACTCATAGATGAAGTACTCTAATCAGAAACAAATCTCGTAGCATGATAAGCTGCTTTGTGGTGTTTTCTTAAATGGTTACCACCCATAAATGAAGTACTCGAATAAGAAACACTTCTCGTAGCAGAATAAGATGCTTTGTGGTGTTTTCTTGAACGTTTACACCCCATAAATGAAGTAATCAGACATGAAGACTTAGAGTGTTATTCTATGCTTCTTTGTGGTGGTTTCATGAAAGGTTTAGAGTTTTCTTGGAATTTACCACTCATAGATGAAGTACTCTAATCAGAAACAAATCTCGTAGCATGATAAGCTGCTTTGTGGTGTTTTCTTAAATGGTTACCACCCATAAATGAAGTACTCGAATAAGAAACACTTCTCGTAGCAGAATAAGATGCTTTGTGGTGTTTTCTTGAACGTTTACACCCCATAAATGAAGTAATCAGACATGAAGACTTAGAGTGTTATTCTATGCTTCTTTGTGGTGGTTTCATGAAAGGTTTAGAGTTTTCTTGGAAGTTACCACTCATAAATGAAGTCCTCAATTCAGAAACACATCTCGTAGCATGATAAGTTGCTTTGTGGTGTTTTCCTAAATGGTTACCACCCATAAATGAAGTACTCGAATAAGAAACACTTCTCGTAGCAGGATAAGATGCTTTGTGATGTTTTCTTTAATGTTTACCACCCATAAATGAAGTAATCAGACATGGAGACTTAGAGTGTTATTCTATGCTTATTTGTGGTGGTTTCATGAAAGGTTTAGAGTTTTCTTGGAAGTTACCACTCATAGATGAAGTACTCTAATCAGAAACATATCTCGTAGCATGATAAGCTGCTTTGTGGTGTTTTCTTAAATGGTTACCACCCATAAATGAAGTACTCGAATAAGAAACACTTCTCGTAGCAGAATAAGATGCTTTGTGGTGTTTTCTTGAACGTTTACACCCCATAAATGAAGTAATCAGACATGAAGACTTTGAGTGTTATTCTATGCTTCTTTGTGGTGGTTTCATGAAAGGTTTAGAGTTTTCTTCGAAAGTTACCACTCATAAATGAAGTACTCTAATCAGAAACACATCTCGTAGCATGATAAGCTGCTTTGTGGTGTTTTCTTAAATGGTTACCACCCATAAATGAAGTACTCGAATTAGAAACACTTCTCGTAGCAGAATAAGATGCTTTGTGGTGTTTTCTTGAACGTTTACACCCCATAAATGAAGTTCTCACACATGAAACACTTAGATTGATATTCCACGCTTCTTCGTCGTGGTTTCCTGAAAGGTTTGGAGTTTTCTTGAAAGGTTACCACCCATAAATGAAGTACTCGGATCAGAAACACTTCTCGTAGCAGGATAAGATGCATTGTGATGTTTTCTTGAACGTTTACCACTCATAAATGAAGTAATCAGACATGAAGCAATTAGATTGGTATTCTAGGCTTCTTCGTGGTGGTTTCAGGTAAGGTTACCACACTTAAACGAAGTACACGAAGAAGAAACACTTATCGTAGTAGGATATCATGCTTTGTGATGTTTTATTGAATGTTTACCACCCATAAATGAAGTACTCAGATCAGAAACACTTCACTAGCATGATAAGATGGTTTAGTGGTGTTTTCTTGAATGTTTACAACGCATAAATGAAGTTCTCACACATGAAGCACTTAGATTGGTATTCAACGCTTCTTCATCGTGGTTTCCTGAAAGGTTTGGAGTTTTCTTGAAAGGTTACCACCCATAAATGATGTACTCGGATCAGAAACACTTCTCGTAGCAGGATAAGATGTATTGTGATGTTTTGTTGATTGTTTACCATCCATAAATCGAGTAATCAGACTTGAAGCAATTAGATTGGTTTTCTTGGCTTCATCGTGGTGGTTTCAGGTAAGGTTACCACACTTAAATGAAGTACACGAAGAAGAAACACTTATCGTAATAGGATATCATGCTTTGTGATGTTTTATTGAATGTTTACCACCCATAAATGAAGTACTCAGATCAGAAACATATCTCGTAGCATGATAAGTTGTTTTTTGGTATTTTCTTTAATGGTTACCACCCATAAATGATGTACTCTAATCAGAAACACATCTCACAGCTGCTTTGTGGTATTTTCTGAAATGGTTACCACCCATAAATGATGTACTCTAATCAGAAACAAATCTCGCAGCTGGATAAGATGCTTTGTGGTGTTTTGTTGAATGTTTACCATCCATAAATTGCGTAATCAGACATGAAGCAATTAGATTGGTTTTCTTGGCTTCTTCGTGGTGGTTTCAGGTAAGGTTACCACACATAAATGAAGTACATGAAGAAGAAACACTTATCGTAGTAGGATATCATGCTTTGTGATGTTTTATTGAATGTTTACCACCCATAAATGAAGTACTCAGATCAGAAACATATCTCGTAGCATGATAAGTTGTTTTTTGGTATTTTCTTTAATGGTTACCACCCATAAATGATGTACTCTAATCAGAAACACATCTCACAGCTGCTTTGTGGTATTTTCTGAAATGGTTACCACCCATAAATGATGTACTCTAATCAGAAACAAATCTCGCAGCTGGATAAGATGCTTTGTGGTGTTTTGTTGAATGTTTACCATCCATAAATTGCGTAATCAGACATGAAGCAATTAGATTGGTTTTCTTGGCTTCTTCGTGGTGGTTTCAGGTAAGGTTACCACACATAAATGAAGTACAGGAAGAAGAAACACTTATCATAGTAGGATATCATGCTTTGTGATGTTTTATTGAATGTTTACCACCCATAAATGAAGTACTCAGATCAGAAACATATCTCGTAGCATGATAAGTTGTTTTTTGGTATTTTCTTTAATGGTTACCACCCATAAATGATGTACTCTAATCAGAAACACATCTCACAGCTGCTTTGTGGTATTTTCTGAAATGGTTACCACCCATAAATGATGTACTCTAATCAGAAACAAATCTCGCAGCTGGATAAGATGCTTTGTGGTGTTTTGTTGAATGTTTACCATCCATAAATTGCGTAATCAGACATGAAGCAATTAGATTGGTTTTCTTGGCTTCTTCGTGGTGGTTTCAGGTAAGGTTACCACACATAAATGAAGTACAGGAAGAAGAAACACTTATCGTAGTAGGATATCATGCTTTGTGATGTTTTATTGAATGTTTACCACCCATAAATGAAGTACTCAGATAAGAAACACTTCTCGTAGAATGATAAGATGGTTTAGTGGTGTTTTCTTGAATGTTTACAACCCATGAATGAAGTTCTCACAGTTGAAGTACGTAGATTGGTATTCTATGCTTCTTCGTCGTGGTATCCTTAAAGATTTGGAGTTTTCTTGAAAGGTTACCACCCATAAATGAAGTACTCGAATCAGAAACACTTCTCGTAGCAGGATAAGATGCTTTGTGATGTTTTCTTGAACGTTTACCACCCATAAATGAAGTAATCAGACATGAATACTTAAAGTGTTATTTTATGCTTCTTTGTCGTGGTTTCATGAAAGGTTTAGAGTTTTCTTGGAAGTTACCACTCATAAATGAAGTCCTCAATTCAGAAACACATCTCGTAGCATGATAAGTTGCTTTGTGGTGTTTTCCTAAATGGTTACCACCCATAAATGAAGTACTCGAATAAGAAACACTTCTCGTAGCAGGATAAGATGCTTTGTGATGTTTTCTTTAATGTTTACCACCCATAAATGAAGTAATCAGACATGGAGACTTAGAGTGTTATTCTATGCTTATTTGTGGTGGTTTCATGAAAGGTTTAGAGTTTTCTTGGAAGTTACCACTCATAGATGAAGTACTCTAATCAAAAACATATCTCGTAGCATGATAAGCTGCTTTGTGGTGTTTTCTTAAATGGTTACCACCCATAAATGAAGTACTCGAATAAGAAACACTTCTCGTAGCAGAATAAGATGCTTTGTGGTGTTTTCTTGAACGTTTACACCCCATAAATGAAGTAATCAGACATGAAGACTTTGAGTGTTATTCTATGCTTCTTTGTGGTGGTTTCATGAAAGGTTTAGAGTTTTCTTCGAAAGTTACCACTCATAAATGAAGTACTCTAATCAGAAACACATCTCGTAGCATGATAAGCTGCTTTGTGGTGTTTTCTTAAATGGTTACCACCCATAAATGAAGTACTCGAATTAGAAACACTTCTCGTAGCAGAATAAGATGCTTTGTGGTGTTTTCTTGAACGTTTACACCCCATAAATGAAGTTCTCACACATGAAACACTTAGATTGATATTCCACGCTTCTTCGTCGTGGTTTCCTGAAAGGTTTGGAGTTTTCTTGAAAGGTTACCACCCATAAATGAAGTACTCGGATCAGAAACACTTCTCGTAGTAGGATAAGTTGCATTGTGGTGTTTTTTTAAATTGTTACCACCCATAAATGAAGTACTCGAATAAGAAACACTTCTCGTAGCAGAATAAGATGCTTTGTGGTGTTTTCTTGAACGTTTACACCCCATAAATGAAGTAATCAGACATGAAGACTTAGAGTGTTATTCTATGCTTCTTTGTGGTGGTTTCATGAAAGGTTTAGAGTTTTCTTGGAATTTACCACTCATAGATGAAGTACTCTAATCAGAAACAAATCTCGTAGCATGATAAGCTGCTTTGTGGTGTTTTCTTAAATGGTTACCACCCATAAATGAAGTACTCGAATAAGAAACACTTCGCGTAGCAGAATAAGATGCTTTGTGCTGTTTTCTTGAACGTTTACACCCCATAAATGAAGTAATCAGACATGAAGACTTTGAGTGTTATTCTATGCTTCTTTGTGGTGGTTTCATGAAAGGTTTAGAGTTTTCTTCGAAAGTTACCACTCATAAATGAAGTACTCTAATCAGAAACAAATCTCGTAGCATGATAAGCTGCTTTGTGGTGTTTTCTTAAATGGTTACCACCCATAAATGAAGTACTCGAATAAGAAACACTTCTCGTAGCAGAATAAGATGCTTTGTGGTGTTTTCTTGAACGTTTACACCCCATAAATGAAGTAATCAGACATGAAGACTTAGAGTGTTATTCTATGCTTCTTTGTGGTGGTTTCATGAAAGGTTTAGAGTTTTCTTGGAATTTACCACTCATAGATGAAGTACTCTAATCAGAAACAAATCTCGTAGCATGATAAGCTGCTTTGTGGTGTTTTCTTAAATGGTTACCACCCATAAATGAAGTACTCGAATAAGAAACACTTCTCGTAGCAGAATAAGATGCTTTGTGGTGTTTTCTTGAACGTTTACACCCCATAAATGAAGTAATCAGACATGAAGACTTAGAGTGTTATTCTATGCTTCTTTGTGGTGGTTTCATGAAAGGTTTAGAGTTTTCTTGGAATTTACCACTCATAGATGAAGTACTCTAATCAGAAACAAATCTCGTAGCATGATAAGCTGCTTTGTGGTGTTTTCTTAAATGGTTACCACCCATAAATGAAGTACTCGAATAAGAAACACTTCTCGTAGCAGAATAAGATGCTTTGTGGTGTTTTCTTGAACGTTTACACCCCATAAATGAAGTAATCAGACATGAAGACTTAGAGTGTTATTCTATGCTTCTTTGTGGTGGTTTCATGAAATGTTTAGAGTTTTCTTGGAATTTACCACTCATAGATGAAGTACTCTAATCAGAAACAAATCTCGTAGCATGATAAGCTGCTTTGTGGTGTTTTCTTAAATGGTTACCACCCATAAATGAAGTACTCGAATAAGAAACACTTCTCGTAGCAGAATAAGATGCTTTGTGGTGTTTTCTTGAACGTTTACACCCCATAAATGAAGTAATCAGACATGAAGACTTAGAGTGTTATTCTATGCTTCTTTGTGGTGGTTTCATGAAAGGTTTAGAGTTTTCTTGGAAGTTACCACTCATAAATGAAGTCCTCAATTCAGAAACACATCTCGTAGCATGATAAGTTGCTTTGTGGTGTTTTCCTAAATGGTTACCACCCATAAATGAAGTACTCGAATAAGAAACACTTCTCGTAGCAGGATAAGATGCTTTGTGATGTTTTCTTTAATGTTTACCACCCATAAATGAAGTAATCAGACATGGAGACTTAGAGTGTTATTCTATGCTTATTTGTGGTGGTTTCATGAAAGGTTTAGAGTTTTCTTGGAAGTTACCACTCATAGATGAAGTACTCTAATCAGAAACATATCTCGTAGCATGATAAGCTGCTTTGTGGTGTTTTCTTAAATGGTTACCACCCATAAATGAAGTACTCGAATAAGAAACACTTCTCGTAGCAGAATAAGATGCTTTGTGGTGTTTTCTTGAACGTTTACACCCCATAAATGAAGTAATCAGACATGAAGACTTTGAGTGTTATTCTATGCTTCTTTGTGGTGGTTTCATGAAAGGTTTAGAGTTTTCTTCGAAAGTTACCACTCATAAATGAAGTACTCTAATCAGAAACACATCTCGTAGCATGATAAGCTGCTTTGTGGTGTTTTCTTAAATGGTTACCACCCATAAATGAAGTACTCGAATTAGAAACACTTCTCGTAGCAGAATAAGATGCTTTGTGGTGTTTTCTTGAACGTTTACACCCCATAAATGAAGTTCTCACACATGAAACACTTAGATTGATATTCCACGCTTCTTCGTTGTGGTTTCCTGAAAGGTTTGGAGTTTTCTTGAAAGGTTACCACCCATAAATGAAGTACTCGGATCAGAAACACTTCTCGTAGCAGGATAAGATGCATTGTGATGTTTTCTTGAACGTTTACCACTCATAAATGAAGTAATCAGACATGAAGCAATTAGATTGGTATTCTAGGCTTCTTCGTGGTGGTTTCAGGTAAGGTTACCACACTTAAACGAAGTACACGAAGAAGAAACACTTATCGTAGTAGGATATCATGCTTTGTGATGTTTTATTGAATGTTTACCACCCATAAATGAAGTACTCAGATCAGAAACACTTCACTAGCATGATAAGATGGTTTAGTGGTGTTTTCTTGAATGTTTACAACGCATAAATGAAGTTCTCACACATGAAGCACTTAGATTGGTATTCAACGCTTCTTCATCGTGGTTTCCTGAAAGGTTTGGAGTTTTCTTGAAAGGTTACCACCCATAAATGATGTACTCGGATCAGAAACACTTCTCGTAGCAGGATAAGATGTATTGTGATGTTTTGTTGATTGTTTACCATCCATAAATCGAGTAATCAGACTTGAAGCAATTAGATTGGTTTTCTTGGCTTCATCGTGGTGGTTTCAGGTAAGGTTACCACACTTAAATGAAGTACACGAAGAAGAAACACTTATCGTAATAGGATATCATGCTTTGTGATGTTTTATTGAATGTTTACCACCCATAAATGAAGTACTCAGATCAGAAACATATCTCGTAGCATGATAAGTTGTTTTTTGGTATTTTCTTTAATGGTTACCACCCATAAATGATGTACTCTAATCAGAAACACATCTCACAGCTGCTTTGTGGTATTTTCTGAAATGGTTACCACCCATAAATGATGTACTCTAATCAGAAACAAATCTCGCAGCTGGATAAGATGCTTTGTGGTGTTTTGTTGAATGTTTACCATCCATAAATTGCGTAATCAGACATGAAGCAATTAGATTGGTTTTCTTGGCTTCTTCGTGGTGGTTTCAGGTAAGGTTACCACACATAAATGAAGTACAGGAAGAAGAAACACTTATCGTAGTAGGATATCATGCTTTGTGATGTTTTATTGAATGTTTACCACCCATAAATGAAGTACTCAGATCAGAAACATATCTCGTAGCATGATAAGTTGTTTTTTGGTATTTTCTTTAATGGTTACCACCCATAAATGATGTACTCTAATCAGAAACACATCTCACAGCTGCTTTGTGGTATTTTCTGAAATGGTTACCACCCATAAATGATGTACTCTAATCAGAAACAAATCTCGCAGCTGGATAAGATGCTTTGTGGTGTTTTGTTGAATGTTTACCATCCATAAATTGCGTAATCAGACATGAAGCAATTAGATTGGTTTTCTTGGCTTCTTCGTGGTGGTTTCAGGTAAGGTTACCACACATAAATGAAGTACAGGAAGAAGAAACACTTATCGTAGTAGGATATCATGCTTTGTGATGTTTTATTGAATGTTTACCACCCATAAATGAAGTAATCAGATAAGAAACACTTCTCGTAGAATGATAAGATGGTTTAGTGGTGTTTTCTTGAATGTTTACAACCCATGAATGAAGTTCTCACAGTTGAAGTACGTAGATTGGTATTCTATGCTTCTTCGTCGTGGTATCCTTAAAGATTTGGAGTTTCTTGAAAGGTTACCACCCATAAATGAAGTACTCGAATCAGAAACACTTCTCGTAGCAGGATAAGATGCTTTGTGATGTTTTCTTGAACGTTTACCACCCATAAATGAAGTAATCAGACATGAATACTTAAAGTGTTATTTTATGCTTCTTTGTCGTGGTTTCATGAAAGGTTTAGAGTTTTCTTGGAAGTTACCACTCATAAATGAAGTCCTCAATTCAGAAACACATCTCGTAGCATGATAAGTTGCTTTGTGGTGTTTTCCTAAATGGTTACCACCCATAAATGAAGTACTCGAATAAGAAACACTTCTCGTAGCAGGATAAGATGCTTTGTGATGTTTTCTTTAATGTTTACCACCCATAAATGAAGTAATCAGACATGGAGACTTAGAGTGTTATTCTATGCTTATTTGTGGTGGTTTCATGAAAGGTTTAGAGTTTTCTTGGAAGTTACCACTCATAGATGAAGTACTCTAATCAGAAACATATCTCGTAGCATGATAAGCTGCTTTGTGGTGTTTTCTTAAATGGTTACCACCCATAAATGAAGTACTCGAATAAGAAACACTTCTCGTAGCAGAATAAGATGCTTTGTGGTGTTTTCTTGAACGTTTACACCCCATAAATGAAGTAATCAGACATGAAGACTTTGAGTGTTATTCTATGCTTCTTTGTGGTGGTTTCATGAAAGGTTTAGAGTTTTCTTCGAAAGTTACCACTCATAAATGAAGTACTCTAATCAGAAACACATCTCGTAGCATGATAAGCTGCTTTGTGGTGTTTTCTTAAATGGTTACCACCCATAAATGAAGTACTCGAATTAGAAACACTTCTCGTAGCAGAATAAGATGCTTTGTGGTGTTTTCTTGAACGTTTACACCCCATAAATGAAGTTCTCACACATGAAACACTTAGATTGATATTCCACGCTTCTTCGTCGTGGTTTCCTGAAAGGTTTGGAGTTTTCTTGAAAGGTTACCACCCATAAATGAAGTACTCGGATCAGAAACACTTCTCGTAGTAGGATAAGTTGCATTGTGGTGTTTTTTTAAATTGTTACCACCCATAAATGAAGTACTCGAATAAGAAACACTTCTCGTAGCAGAATAAGATGCTTTGTGGTGTTTTCTTGAACGTTTACACCCCATAAATGAAGTAATCAGACATGAAGACTTAGAGTGTTATTCTATGCTTCTTTGTGGTGGTTTCATGAAAGGTTTAGAGTTTTCTTGGAATTTACCACTCATAGATGAAGTACTCTAATCAGAAACAAATCTCGTAGCATGATAAGCTGCTTTGTGGTGTTTTCTTAAATGGTTACCACCCATAAATGAAGTACTCGAATAAGAAACACTTCTCGTAGCAGAATAAGATGCTTTGTGCTGTTTTCTTGAACGTTTACACCCCATAAATGAAGTAATCAGACATGAAGACTTTGAGTGTTATTCTATGCTTCTTTGTGGTGGTTTCATGAAAGGTTTAGAGTTTTCTTCGAAAGTTACCACTCATAAATGAAGTACTCTAATCAGAAACAAATCTCGTAGCATGATAAGCTGCTTTGTGGTGTTTTCTTAAATGGTTACCACCCATAAATGAAGTACTCGAATAAGAAACACTTCTCGTAGCAGAATAAGATGCTTTGTGGTGTTTTCTTGAACGTTTACACCCCATAAATGAAGTAATCAGACATGAAGACTTAGAGTGTTATTCTATGCTTCTTTGTGGTGGTTTCATGAAAGGTTTAGAGTTTTCTTGGAATTTACCACTCATAGATGAAGTACTCTAATCAGAAACAAATCTCGTAGCATGATAAGCTGCTTTGTGGTGTTTTCTTAAATGGTTACCACCCATAAATGAAGTACTCGAATAAGAAACACTTCTCGTAGCAGAATAAGATGCTTTGTGGTGTTTTCTTGAACGTTTACACCCCATAAATGAAGTAATCAGACATGAAGACTTAGAGTGTTATTCTATGCTTCTTTGTGGTGGTTTCATGAAAGGTTTAGAGTTTTCTTGGAATTTACCACTCATAGATGAAGTACTCTAATCAGAAACAAATCTCGTAGCATGATAAGCTGCTTTGTGGTGTTTTCTTAAATGGTTACCACCCATAAATGAAGTACTCGAATAAGAAACACTTCTCGTAGCAGAATAAGATGCTTTGTGGTGTTTTCTTGAACGTTTACACCCCATAAATGAAGTAATCAGACATGAAGACTTAGAGTGTTATTCTATGCTTCTTTGTGGTGGTTTCATGAAAGGTTTAGAGTTTTCTTGGAATTTACCACTCATAGATGAAGTACTCTAATCAGAAACAAATCTCGTAGCATGATAAGCTGCTTTGTGGTGTTTTCTTAAATGGTTACCACCCATAAATGAAGTACTCGAATAAGAAACACTTCTCGTAGCAGAATAAGATGCTTTGTGGTGTTTTCTTGAACGTTTACACCCCATAAATGAAGTAATCAGACATGAAGACTTAGAGTGTTATTCTATGCTTCTTTGTGGTGGTTTCATGAAAGGTTTAGAGTTTTCTTGGAATTTACCACTCATAGATGAAGTACTCTAATCAGAAACAAATCTCGTAGCATGATAAGCTGCTTTGTGGTGTTTTCTTAAATGGTTACCATCCATAAATGAAGTACTCGAATAAGAAACACTTCTCGTAGCAGAATAAGATGCTTTGTGGTGTTTTCTTGAACGTTTACACCCCATAAATGAAGTAATCAGACATGAAGACTTTGAGTGTTATTCTATGCTTCTTTGTGGTGGTTTCCTGAAAGGTTTAGAGTTTTCTTCGAAAGTTACCACTCATAAATGAAGTACTCTAATCAGAAACACATCTCGTAGCATGATAAGCTGCTTTGTGGTGTTTTCTTAAATGGTTACCACCCATAAATGAAGTACTCGAATTAGAAACACTTCTCGTAGCAGAATAAGATGCTTTGTGGTGTTTTCTTGAACGTTTACACCCCATAAATGAAGTTCTCACACATGAAACACTTAGATTGATATTCCACGCTTCTTCGTTGTGGTTTCCTGAAAGGTTTGGAGTTTTCTTGAAAGGTTACCACCCATAAATGATGTACTCGGATCAGAAACACTTCTCGTAGCAGGATAAGATGCATTGTGATGTTTTGTTGATTGTTTACCATCCATAAATCGAGTAATCAGACTTGAAGCAATTAGATTGGTTTTCTTGGCTTCATCGTGGTGGTTTCAGGTAAGGTTACCACACTTAAATGAAGTACACGAAGAAGAAACACTTATCGTAATAGGATATCATGCTTTGTGATGTTTTATTGAATGTTTACCACCCATAAATGAAGTACTCAGATCAGAAACATATCTCGTAGCATGATAAGTTGTTTTTTGGTATTTTCTTTAATGGTTACCACCCATAAATGATGTACTCTAATCAGAAACACATCTCACAGCTGCTTTGTGGTATTTTCTGAAATGGTTACCACCCATAAATGATGTACTCTAATCAGAAACAAATCTCGCAGCTGGATAAGATGCTTTGTGGTGTTTTGTTGAATGTTTACCATCCATAAATTGCGTAATCAGACATGAAGCAATTAGATTGGTTTTCTTGGCTTCTTCGTGGTGGTTTCAGGTAAGGTTACCACACATAAATGAAGTACAGGAAGAAGAAACACTTATCGTAGTAGGATATCATGCTTTGTGATGTTTTATTGAATGTTTACCACCCATAAATGAAGTACTCAGATAAGAAACACTTCTCGTAGATTGATAAGATGGTTTAGTGGTGTTTTCTTGAATGTTTACAACCCATGAATGAAGTTCTCACAGTTGAAGTACGTAGATTGGTATTCTATGCTTCTTCGTCGTGGTATCCTTAAAGATTTGGAGTTTTCTTGAAAGGTTACCACCCATAAATGAAGTACTCGAATCAGAAACACTTCTCGTAGCAGGATAAGATGCTTTGTGATGTTTTCTTGAACGTTTACCACCCATAAATGAAGTAATCAGACATGAATACTTAAAGTGTTATTTTATGCTTCTTTGTCGTGGTTTCATGAAAGGTTTAGAGTTTTCTTGGAAGTTACCACTCATAAATGAAGTCCTCAATTCAGAAACACATCTCGTAGCATGATAAGTTGCTTTGTGGTGTTTTCCTAAATGGTTACCACCCATAAATGAAGTACTCGAATAAGAAACACTTCTCGTAGCAGGATAAGATGCTTTGTGATGTTTTCTTTAATGTTTACCACCCATAAATGAAGTAATCAGACATGGAGACTTAGAGTGTTATTCTATGCTTATTTGTGGTGGTTTCATGAAAGGTTTAGAGTTTTCTTGGAAGTTACCACTCATAGATGAAGTACTCTAATCAGAAACATATCTCGTAGCATGATAAGCTGCTTTGTGGTGT
>CAXKVX010003031.1:0-27303 GCA_964058865.1 Eleocharis quinqueflora | reverse complement strand
GTACTCGGATGAGAAACACTTCTAGTAGAATGACAAAATGAAGTAATCAGATCTGAAACACTTCTCGTTGCAGGATAAGAGGCTTTGTGGTGTTTTCTAGGCTGATTACCGTCCATAAATGAAGTACATGAACATGAAGCATTTTGAGTGGTATTCTATTCTTTTTTGTGGTAGTTTAGTGAATGGCTACCACACTTAAATGAAGGAGTTCCAAAAGAAACAATTCTTGTATTAGACAATGATTCTTTGTGGAGTTTTCTTCTAATGTTCCCACCCATAGATGAAGTAATCAGATCGTAAACCCTTCTCGTAGTAGGATAAAATGCTTTGTGGTTTTTCCTTAATGGTTACCACCGTTATTGAAGTAGTCATATAAGAAACACTTCTCGTGGTAGGATAAGATTCATTGAGGTGTTTTCTTGATTGTTTACCTCCCACAAGTGATGTACTGAGAAATGAAGCTCATAGAGTGGTATTGTATGCTTCTTCGTGGTGTTTCAGTGAATGGTTACCACATTTAAATGAAGTACTGGAGGGAGAAATAATTTTCGTAGTAAGCTATGAGGTTTTGTGAAGTTTTCTTGAACGTTACCACTCATAAATGAAGTAATCTGATCTGACTATTTCTCGTACTAGGACAAGATGCTTTGTAGTGCTTTCTTGAATGTATACAACCCACAAATGAAGTACTCAGATCAGAAACACTTCTCGTAGTATGATATGATGCTTTGTGGTGTTTTTTTGGAAGGTTATCACCCATAAATGAAGTATTCTGATCAGAAACACTTCACGTAGTAGGATAAGATGCTTTGTGGTGTTTTCTTGAATGGTTCCAACCCATAAATGAAGTACCCTTAATCAGAAACACTTCTCGTAGTAGGATAAGATGCTTTGTGGTGTTTTCTTGGTAGTTTGCTGCCCATAAATGTAAAACAGGTCATGACACACTTAGAGTGGTATTCTATGCTTCTTCGTGGTGTTTTAGTGAATGATTACCCCTCTTAATGAAGTACTCAAAGAAGAAAAACTTCTCGTAGTAGGCTTGTGGAGTATTCATGAAAGTTTTCCCATAAATGAAGTACTCGAATGAGAAACACTTCTCGCAGTATGATATGATGCTTCGTGGTGTTTTCTTGAAAGGTTACCATCCATAAATGAAGTATTCTGATCAGAAACACTTCCCGTAGTAGGATAAGATGCTTTTTGGTGTTTTCTTGAATGGTTACAACCCTTAAATGGAGTACTCTTGATCAGAAACACTTCTCGTAGTAGGATAAGATGCTTTGTGGTGTTTTCTTGAATGGTTTCAACCCATAAATGAAGTACTCTTAATCAGAAACACTTCTCGTAGTAGGATAAGATGCTTTGTGGTGTTTTCTTGGTAGTTTGCTGCCCATAAATGTAAAACAGGTCATGACACACTTAGAGTGGTATTCTATGCTTCTTCGTGGTGTTTTAGTGAATGATTACCCCTCTTAATGAAGTACTCAAAGAAGAAAAACTTCTCGTAGTAGGCTTGTGGAGTTTTCATGAAAGTTTACCCATAAATGAAGTACTCGGATGAGAAACACTTCTCGCAGTATGATATGATGCTTCGTGGTGTTTTCTTGAAAGGTTACCATCCATAAATGAAGTATTCTGATCAGAAACACTTCCCGTAGTAGGATAAGATGCTTTTTGGTGTTTTCTTGAATGGTTACAACCCTTAAATGGAGTACTCTTGATCAGAAACACTTCTCGTAGTAGGATAAGATGCTTTGTGGTGTTTTCTTGAATGGTTCCAACCCATAAATGAAGTACTCTTAATCAGAAACACTTCTCGTAGTAGGATAAGATGCTTTGTGGTGTTTTCTTGGTAGTTTGCTGCCCATAAATGTAAAACAGGTCATGACACACTTAGAGTGGTATTCTATGCTTCTTCGTGGTGTTTTAGTGAATGATTACCCCTCTTAATGAAGTACTCAAAGAAGAAAAACTTCTCGTAGTTGGCTTGTGGAGTTTTCATTAAAATTTACCCATAAATGAAGTACTCGGATGAGAAACACTTCTAGTAGAATGACAAAATGAAGTAATCAGATCTGAAACACTTCTCGTTGCAGGATAAGAGGCTTTGTGGTGTTTTCTAGGCTGATTACCGTCCATAAATGAAGTACATGAACATGAAGCATTTTGAGTGGTATTCTATTCTTTTTTGTGGTAGTTTAGTGAATGGCTACCACACTTAAATGAAGGAGTTCCAAAAGAAACAATTCTTGTATTAGACAATGATTCTTTGTGGAGTTTTCTTCTAATGTTCCCACCCATAGATGAAGTAATCAGATCGTAAACCCTTCTCGTAGTAGGATAAAATGCTTTGTGGTTTTTCCTTAATGGTTACCACCGTTATTGAAGTAGTCATATAAGAAACACTTCTCGTGGTAGGATAAGATTCATTGAGGTGTTTTCTTGATTGTTTACCTCCCACAAGTGATGTACTGAGAAATGAAGCTCATAGAGTGGTATTGTATGCTTCTTCGTGGTGTTTCAGTGAATGGTTACCACATTTAAATGAAGTACTGGAGGGAGAAATAATTTTCGTAGTAAGCTATGAGGTTTTGTGAAGTTTTCTTGAACGTTACCACTCATAAATGAAGTAATCTGATCTGACTATTTCTCGTACTAGGACAAGATGCTTTGTAGTGCTTTCTTGAATGTATACAACCCACAAATGAAGTACTCTGATCAGAAACACTTCTCGTAGTATGATATGATGCTTTGTGGTGTTTTTTTGGAAGGTTATCACCCATAAATGAAGTATTCTGATCAGAAACACTTTACGTAGTAGGATAAGATGCTTTGTGGTGTTTTCTTGAATGGTTCCAACCCATAAATGAAGTACTCTTAATCAGAAACACTTCTCGTAGTAGGATAAGATGCTTTGTGGTGTTTTCATGGTAGTTTGCTGCCCATAAATGTAAAAAAAGTGATGACACACTTAGAGTGGTATTCTATGCTTCTTCGTGGTGTTTTAGTGAATGATTACCCCTCTTAATGAAGTACTCAAAGAAGAAAAACTTCTCGTAGTAGGCTTGTGGAGTTTTCATTAAAATTTACCCATAAATGAAGTACTCGGATGAGAAACACTTCTAGTAGAATGACAAAATGAAGTAATCAGATCTGAAACACTTCTCGTTGCAGGATAAGAGGCTTTGTGGTGTTTTCTAGGCTGATTACCGTCCATAAATGAAGTACATGAACATGAAGCATTTTGAGTGGTATTCTATTCTTTTTTGTGGTAGTTTAGTGAATGGCTACCACACTTAAATGAAGGAGTTCCAAAAGAAACAATTCTTGTATTAGACAATGATTCTTTGTGGAGTTTTCTTCTAATGTTCCCACCCATAGATGAAGTAATCAGATCGTAAACCCTTCTCGTAGTAGGATAAAATGCTTTGTGGTTTTTCCTTAATGGTTACCACCGTTATTGAAGTAGTCATATAAGAAACACTTCTCGTGGTAGGATAAGATTCATTGAGGTGTTTTCTTGATTGTTTACCTCCCACAAGTGATGTACTGAGAAATGAAGCTCATAGAGTGGTATTGTATGCTTCTTCGTGATGTTTCAGTGAATGGTTACCACATTTAAATGAAGTACTGGAGGCAGAAATAATTTTCGTAGTAAGCTATGAGGTTTTTTGAAGTTTTCTTGAACGTTACCACTCATAAATGAAGTAATCTGATCTGACTATTTCTCGTACTAGGACAAGATGCTTTGTAGTGCTTTCTTGAATGTATACCACCCACAAATGAAGTACTCTGATCAGAAACACTTCTCGTAGTATGATATGATGCTTTGTGGTGTTTTTTTGGAAGGTTATCACCCATAAATGAAGTATTCTGATCAGAAACACTTCACGTAGTAGGATAAGATGCTTTGTGGTGTTTTCTTGAATGGTTCCAACCCATAAATGAAGTACTCTTAATCAGAAACACTTCTCGTAGTATGATAAGATGCTTTGTGGTGTTTTCTTGGTAGTTTGCTGCCCATAAATGTAAAACAGGACATGACGCACTTAGATTGGTATTCTATGCTTCTTCGTGGTGTTTTAGTGAATGATTACCCCTCTTAATGAAGTACTCAAAGAAGAAAAACTTCTCGTAGTAGGCTTGTGGAGTTTTCATGAAAGTTTACCCATAAATGAAGCACTCGGATGAGAAACACTTCTCGCAGAATGACAAAATGAAGTAATCAGATATGAAACACTTCTCGTTGCAGGATAAGAGGCTTTGTGGTGTTTTCTAGGCTGATTACCGTCCATAAATGAAGTACATGAACATGAAGCATTTGGAGTGGTATTCTATTCTTTTTTGTGGTAGTTTAGTGAATGGCTACCACACTTAAATGAAGGAGTTCCAAAAGAAACAATTCTTGTATTAGACAATGATTCTTTGTGGAGTTTTCTTCTAATGTTCCCACCCATAAATGAAGTAATCAGATCGTAAACCCTTCTCGTAGTAGGATAAAATGCTTTGTGGTTTTCCATAATGGTTACCACCGTTATTGAAGTAGTCATATAAGAAACACTTCTCGTGGTAGGATAAGATTCATTGAGGTGTTTTCTTGATTGTTTACCTCCCACAAGTGATGTACTGAGAAATGAAGCTCATAGAGTGGTATTGTATGCTTCTTCGTGGTGTTTCAGTGAATGGTTACCACATTTAAATGAAGTACTGGAGGGAGAAATAATTTTCGTAGTAAGCTATGAGGTTTTGTGAAGTTTTCTTGAACGTTACCACTCATAAATGAAGTAATCTGATCTGACTATTTCTCGTACTAGGACAAGATGCTTTGTAGTGCTTTCTTGAATGTATACAACCCACAAATGAAGTACTCTGATCAGAAACACTTCTCGTAGTATGATATGATGCTTTGTGGTGTTTTTTTGGAAGGTTATCACCCATAAATGAAGTATTCTGATCAGAAACACTTCACGTAGTAGGATAAGATGCTTTGTGGTGTTTTCTTGAATGGTTCCAACCCATAAATGAAGTACCCTTAATCAGAAACACTTCTCGTAGTAGGATAAGATGCTTTGTGGTGTTTTCTTGGTAGTTTGCTGCCCATAAATGTAAAACAGGTCATGACACACTTAGAGTGGTATTCTATGCTTCTTCGTGGTGTTTTAGTGAATGATTACCCCTCTTAATGAAGTACTCAAAGAAGAAAAACTTCTCGTAGTAGGCTTGTGGAGTATTCATGAAAGTTTTCCCATAAATGAAGTACTCGAATGAGAAACACTTCTCGCAGTATGATATGATGCTTCGTGGTGTTTTCTTGAAAGGTTACCATCCAGAAATGAAGTATTCTGATCAGAAACACTTCCCGTAGTAGGATAAGATGCTTTTTGGTGTTTTCTTGAATGGTTACAACCCTTAAATGGAGTACTCTTGATCAGAAACACTTCTCGTAGTAGGATAAGATGCTTTGTGGTGTTTTCTTGAATGGTTCCAACCCATAAATGAAGTACTCTTAATCAGAAACACTTCTCGTAGTAGGATAAGATGCTTTGTGGTGTTTTCTTGGTAGTTTGCTGCCCATAAATGTAAAACAGGTCATGACACACTTAGAGTGGTATTCTATGCTTCTTCGTGGTGTTTTAGTGAATGATTACCCCTCTTAATGAAGTACTCAAAGAAGAAAAACTTCTCTTAGTAGGCTTGTGGAGTTTTCATGAAAGTTTACCCATAAATGAAGTACTCGGATGAGAAACACTTCTCGCAGTATGATATGATGCTTCGTGGTGTTTTCTTGGAAGGTTACCATCCATAAATGAAGTATTCTGATCAGAAACACTTCCCGTAGTAGAATAAGATGCTTTTTGGTGTTTTCTTGAATGGTTACAACCCTTAAATGGAGTACTCTTGATCAGAAACACTTCTCGTAGTAGGATAAGATGCTTTGTGGTGTTTTCTTGAATGGTTCCAACCCATAAATGAAGTACTCTTAATCAGAAACACTTCTCGTAGTAGGATAAGATGCTTTGTGGTGTTTTCTTGGTAGTTTGCTGCCCATAAATGTAAAACAGGTCATGACACACTTAGAGTGGTATTCTATGCTTCTTCGTGGTGTTTTAGTGAATGATTACCCCTCTTAATGAAGTACTCAAAGAAGAAAAACTTCTCGTAGTTGGCTTGTGGAGTTTTCATTAAAATTTACCCATAAATGAAGTACTCGGATGAGAAACACTTCTAGTAGAATGACAAAATGAAGTAATCAGATCTGAAACACTTCTCGTTGCAGGATAAGATGCTTTGTGGTGTTTTCATGGTAGTTTGCTGCCCATAAATGTAAAAAAAGTGATGACACACTTAGAGTGGTATTCTATGCTTCTTCGTGGTGTTTTAGTGAATGATTACCCCTCTTAATGAAGTACTCAAAGAAGAAAAACTTCTCGTAGTAGGCTTGTGGAGTTTTCATTAAAATTTACCCATAAATGAAGTACTCGGATGAGAAACACTTCTAGTAGAATGACAAAATGAAGTAATCAGATCTGAAACACTTCTCGTTGCAGGATAAGAGGCTTTGTGGTGTTTTCTAGGCTGATTACCGTCCATAAATGAAGTACATGAACATGAAGCATTTTGAGTGGTATTCTATTCTTTTTTGTGGTAGTTTAGTGAATGGCTACCACACTTAAATGAAGGAGTTCCAAAAGAAACAATTCTTGTATTAGACAATGATTCTTTGTGGAGTTTTCTTCTAATGTTCCCACCCATAGATGAAGTAATCAGATCGTAAACCCTTCTCGTAGTAGGATAAAATGCTTTGTGGTTTTTCCTTAATGGTTACCACCGTTATTGAAGTAGTCATATAAGAAACACTTCTCGTGGTAGGATAAGATTCATTGAGGTGTTTTCTTGATTGTTTACCTCCCACAAGTGATGTACTGAGAAATGAAGCTCATAGAGTGGTATTGTATGCTTCTTCGTGATGTTTCAGTGAATGGTTACCACATTTAAATGAAGTACTGGAGGCAGAAATAATTTTCGTAGTAAGCTATGAGGTTTTTTGAAGTTTTCTTGAACGTTACCACTCATAAATGAAGTAATCTGATCTGACTATTTCTCGTACTAGGACAAGATGCTTTGTAGTGCTTTCTTGAATGTATACCACCCACAAATGAAGTACTCTGATCAGAAACACTTCTCGTAGTATGATATGATGCTTTGTGGTGTTTTTTTGGAAGGTTATCACCCATAAATGAAGTATTCTGATCAGAAACACTTCACGTAGTAGGATAAGATGCTTTGTGGTGTTTTCTTGAATGGTTCCAACCCATAAATGAAGTACTCTTAATCAGAAACACTTCTCGTAGTATGATAAGATGCTTTGTGGTGTTTTCTTGGTAGTTTGCTGCCCATAAATGTAAAACAGGACATGACGCACTTAGATTGGTATTCTATGCTTCTTCGTGGTGTTTTAGTGAATGATTACCCCTCTTAATGAAGTACTCAAAGAAGAAAAACTTCTCGTAGTAGGCTTGTGGAGTTTTCATGAAAGTTTACCCATAAATGAAGCACTCGGATGAGAAACACTTCTCGCAGAATGACAAAATGAAGTAATCAGATATGAAACACTTCTCGTTGCAGGATAAGAGGCTTTGTGGTGTTTTCTAGGCTGATTACCGTCCATAAATGAAGTACATGAACATGAAGCATTTGGAGTGGTATTCTATTCTTTTTTGTGGTAGTTTAGTGAATGGCTACCACACTTAAATGAAGGAGTTCCAAAAGAAACAATTCTTGTATTAGACAATGATTCTTTGTGGAGTTTTCTTCTAATGTTCCCACCCATAAATGAAGTAATCAGATCGTAAACCCTTCTCGTAGTAGGATAAAATGCTTTGTGGTTTTCCATAATGGTTACCACCGTTATTGAAGTAGTCATATAAGAAACACTTCTCGTGGTAGGATAAGATTCATTGAGGTGTTTTCTTGATTGTTTACCTCCCACAAGTGATGTACTGAGAAATGAAGCTCATAGAGTGGTATTGTATGCTTCTTCGTGGTGTTTCAGTGAATGGTTACCACATTTAAATGAAGTACTGGAGGGAGAAATAATTTTCGTAGTAAGCTATGAGGTTTTGTGAAGTTTTCTTGAACGTTACCACTCATAAATGAAGTAATCTGATCTGACTATTTCTCGTACTAGGACAAGATGCTTTGTAGTGCTTTCTTGAATGTATACAACCCACAAATGAAGTACTCTGATCAGAAACACTTCTCGTAGTATGATATGATGCTTTGTGGTGTTTTTTTGGAAGGTTATCACCCATAAATGAAGTATTCTGATCAGAAACACTTCACGTAGTAGGATAAGATGCTTTGTGGTGTTTTCTTGAATGGTTCCAACCCATAAATGAAGTACCCTTAATCAGAAACACTTCTCGTAGTAGGATAAGATGCTTTGTGGTGTTTTCTTGGTAGTTTGCTGCCCATAAATGTAAAACAGGTCATGACACACTTAGAGTGGTATTCTATGCTTCTTCGTGGTGTTTTAGTGAATGATTACCCCTCTTAATGAAGTACTCAAAGAAGAAAAACTTCTCGTAGTAGGCTTGTGGAGTATTCATGAAAGTTTTCCCATAAATGAAGTACTCGAATGAGAAACACTTCTCGCAGTATGATATGATGCTTCGTGGTGTTTTCTTGAAAGGTTACCATCCAGAAATGAAGTATTCTGATCAGAAACACTTCCCGTAGTAGGATAAGATGCTTTTTGGTGTTTTCTTGAATGGTTACAACCCTTAAATGGAGTACTCTTGATCAGAAACACTTCTCGTAGTAGGATAAGATGCTTTGTGGTGTTTTCTTGAATGGTTCCAACCCATAAATGAAGTACTCTTAATCAGAAACACTTCTCGTAGTAGGATAAGATGCTTTGTGGTGTTTTCTTGGTAGTTTGCTGCCCATAAATGTAAAACAGGTCATGACACACTTAGAGTGGTATTCTATGCTTCTTCGTGGTGTTTTAGTGAATGATTACCCCTCTTAATGAAGTACTCAAAGAAGAAAAACTTCTCTTAGTAGGCTTGTGGAGTTTTCATGAAAGTTTACCCATAAATGAAGTACTCGGATGAGAAACACTTCTCGCAGTATGATATGATGCTTCGTGGTGTTTTCTTGGAAGGTTACCATCCATAAATGAAGTATTCTGATCAGAAACACTTCCCGTAGTAGGATAAGATGCTTTTTGGTGTTTTCTTGAATGGTTACAACCCTTAAATGGAGTACTCTTGATCAGAAACACTTCTCGTAGTAGGATAAGATGCTTTGTGGTGTTTTCTTGAATGGTTCCAACCCATAAATGAAGTACTCTTAATCAGAAACACTTCTCGTAGTAGGATAAGATGCTTTGTGGTGTTTTCTTGGTAGTTTGCTGCCCATAAATGTAAAACAGGTCATGACACACTTAGAGTGGTATTCTATGCTTCTTCGTGGTGTTTTAGTGAATGATTACCCCTCTTAATGAAGTACTCAAAGAAGAAAAACTTCTCGTAGTTGGCTTGTGGAGTTTTCATTAAAATTTACCCATAAATGAAGTACTCGGATGAGAAACACTTCTAGTAGAATGACAAAATGAAGTAATCAGATCTGAAACACTTCTCGTTGCAGGATAAGAGGCTTTGTGGTGTTTTCTAGGCGGATTACCGTCCATAAATGAAGTACATGAACATGAAGCATTTTGAGTGGTATTCTATTCTTTTTTGTGGTAGTTTAGTGAATGGCTACCACACTTAAATGAAGGAGTTCCAAAAGAAACAATTCTTGTATTAGACAATGATTCTTTGTGGAGTTTTCTTCTAATGTTCCCACCCATAGATGAAGTAATCAGATCGTAAACCCTTCTCGTAGTAGGATAAAATGCTTTGTGGTTTTTCCTTAATGGTTACCACCGTTATTGAAGTAGTCATATAAGAAACACTTCTCGTGGTAGGATAAGATTCATTGAGGTGTTTTCTTGATTGTTTACCTCCCACAAGTGATGTACTGAGAAATGAAGCTCATAGAGTGGTATTGTATGCTTCTTCGTGGTGTTTCAGTGAATGGTTACCACATTTAAATGAAGTACTGGAGGCAGAAATAATTTTCGTAGTAAGCTATGAGGTTTTTTGAAGTTTTCTTGAACGTTACCACTCATAAATGAAGTAATCTGATCTGACTATTTCTCGTACTAGGACAAGATGCATTGTAGTGCTTTCTTGAATGTATACAACCCACAAATGAAGTACTCTGATCAGAAACACTTCTCGTAGTATGATATGATGCTTTGTGGTGTTTTTTTGGAAGGTTATCACCCATAAATGAAGTATTCTGATCAGAAACACTTTACGTAGTAGGATAAGATGCTTTGTGGTGTTTTCTTGAATGGTTCCAACCCATAAATGAAGTACTCTTAATCAGAAACACTTCTCGTAGTAGGATAAGATGCTTTGTGGTGTTTTCATGGTAGTTTGCTGCCCATAAATGTAAAAAAAGTGATGACACACTTAGAGTGGTATTCTATGCTTCTTCGTGGTGTTTTAGTGAATGATTACCCCTCTTAATGAAGTACTCAAAGAAGAAAAACTTCTCGTAGTAGGCTTGTGGAGTTTTCATTAAAATTTACCCATAAATGAAGTACTCGGATGAGAAACACTTCTAGTAGAATGACAAAATGAAGTAATCAGATCTGAAACACTTCTCGTTGCAGGATAAGAGGCTTTGTGGTGTTTTCTAGGCTGATTACCGTCCATAAATGAAGTACATGAACATGAAGCATTTTGAGTGGTATTCTATTCTTTTTTGTGGTAGTTTAGTGAATGGCTACCACACTTAAATGAAGGAGTTCCAAAAGAAACAATTCTTGTATTAGACAATGATTCTTTGTGGAGTTTTCTTCTAATGTTCCCACCCATAGATGAAGTAATCAGATCGTAAACCCTTCTCGTAGTAGGATAAAATGCTTTGTGGTTTTTCCTTAATGGTTACCACCGTTATTGAAGTAGTCATATAAGAAACACTTCTCGTGGTAGGATAAGATTCATTGAGGTGTTTTCTTGATTGTTTACCTCCCACAAGTGATGTACTGAGAAATGAAGCTCATAGAGTGGTATTGTATGCTTCTTCGTGGTGTTTCAGTGAATGGTTACCACATTTAAATGAAGTACTGGAGGCAGAAATAATTTTCGTAGTAAGCTATGAGGTTTTTTGAAGTTTTCTTGAACGTTACCACTCATAAATGAAGTAATCTGATCTGACTATTTCTCGTACTAGGACAAGATGCATTGTAGTGCTTTCTTGAATGTATACCACCCACAAATGAAGTACTCTGATCAGAAACACTTCTCGTAGTATGATATGATGCTTTGTGGTGTTTTTTTGGAAGGTTATCACCCATAAATGAAGTATTCTGATCAGAAACACTTCACGTAGTAGGATAAGATGCTTTGTGGTGTTTTCTTGAATGGTTCCAACCCATAAATGAAGTACTCTTAATCAGAAACACTTCTCGTAGTATGATAAGATGCTTTGTGGTGTTTTCTTGGTAGTTTGCTGCCCATAAATGTAAAACAGGACATGACGCACTTAGATTGGTATTCTATGCTTCTTCGTGGTGTTTTAGTGAATGATTACCCCTCTTAATGAAGTACTCAAAGAAGAAAAACTTCTCGTAGTAGGCTTGTGGAGTTTTCATGAAAGTTTACCCATAAATGAAGCACTCGGATGAGAAACACTTCTCGCAGAATGACAAAATGAAGTAATCAGATATGAAACACTTCTCGTTGCAGGATAAGAGGCTTTGTGGTGTTTTCTAGGCTGATTACCGTCCATAAATGAAGTACATGAACATGAAGCATTTGGAGTGGTATTCTATTCTTTTTTGTGGTAGTTTAGTGAATGGCTACCACACTTAAATGAAGGAGTTCCAAAAGAAACAATTCTTGTATTAGACAATGATTCTTTGTGGAGTTTTCTTCTAATGTTCCCACCCATAAATGAAGTAATCAGATCGTAAACCCTTCTCGTAGTAGGATAAAATGCTTTGTGGTTTTCCATAATGGTTACCACCGTTATTGAAGTAGTCATATAAGAAACACTTCTCGTGGTAGGATAAGATTCATTGAGGTGTTTTCTTGATTGTTTACCTCCCACAAGTGATGTACTGAGAAATGAAGCTCATAGAGTGGTATTGTATGCTTCTTCGTGGTGTTTCAGTGAATGGTTACCACATTTAAATGAAGTACTGGAGGGAGAAATAATTTTCGTAGTAAGCTATGAGGTTTTGTGAAGTTTTCTTGAACGTTACCACTCATAAATGAAGTAATCTGATCTGACTATTTCTCGTACTAGGACAAGATGCTTTGTAGTGCTTTCTTGAATGTATACAACCCACAAATGAAGTACTCTGATCAGAAACACTTCTCGTAGTATGATATGATGCTTTGTGGTGTTTTTTTGGAAGGTTATCACCCATAAATGAAGTATTCTGATCAGAAACACTTCACGTAGTAGGATAAGATGCTTTGTGGTGTTTTCTTGAATGGTTCCAACCCATAAATGAAGTACCCTTAATCAGAAACACTTCTCGTAGTAGGATAATATGCTTTGTGGTGTTTTCTTGGTAGTTTGCTGCCCATAAATGTAAAACAGGTCATGACACACTTAGAGTGGTATTCTATGCTTCTTCGTGGTGTTTTAGTGAATGATTACCCCTCTTAATGAAGTACTCAAAGAAGAAAAACTTCTCGTAGTAGGCTTGTGGAGTATTCATGAAAGTTTTCCCATAAATGAAGTACTCGAATGAGAAACACTTCTCGCAGTATGATATGATGCTTCGTGGTGTTTTCTTGAAAGGTTACCATCCAGAAATGAAGTATTCTGATCAGAAACACTTCCCGTAGTAGGATAAGATGCTTTTTGGTGTTTTCTTGAATGGTTACAACCCTTAAATGGAGTACTCTTGATCAGAAACACTTCTCGTAGTAGGATAAGATGCTTTGTGGTGTTTTCTTGAATGGTTCCAACCCATAAATGAAGTACTCTTAATCAGAAACACTTCTCGTAGTAGGATAAGATGCTTTGTGGTGTTTTCTTGGTAGTTTGCTGCCCATAAATGTAAAACAGGTCATGACACACTTAGAGTGGTATTCTATGCTTCTTCGTGGTGTTTTAGTGAATGATTACCCCTCTTAATGAAGTACTCAAAGAAGAAAAACTTCTCGTAGTAGGCTTGTGGAGTTTTCATGAAAGTTTACCCATAAATGAAGTACTCGGATGAGAAACACTTCTCGCAGTATGATATGATGCTTCGTGGTGTTTTCTTGGAAGGTTACCATCCATAAATGAAGTATTCTGATCAGAAACACTTCCCGTAGTAGGATAAGATGCTTTTTGGTGTTTTCTTGAATGGTTACAACCCTTAAATGGAGTACTCTTGATCAGAAACACTTCTCGTAGTAGGATAAGATGCTTTGTGGTGTTTTCTTGAATGGTTCCAACCTATAAATGATGTACTCTTAATCAGAAACACTTCTCGTAGTAGGATAAGATGCTTTGTGGTGTTTTCTTGGTAGTTTGCTGCCCATAAATGTAAAACAGGTCATGACACACTTAGAGTGGTATTCTATGCTTCTTCGTGGTGTTTTAGTGAATGATTACCCCTCTTAATGAAGTACTCAAAGAAGAAAAACTTCTCGTAGTAGGCTTGTGGAGTTTTCATGAAAGTTTACCCATAAATGAAGTACTCGGATGAGAAACACTTCTCGCAGTATGATATGATGCTTCGTGGTGTTTTCTTGGAAGGTTACCATCCATAAATGAAGTATTCTGATCAGAAACACTTCCCGTAGTAGGATAAGATGCTTTTTGGTGTTTTCTTGAATGGTTACAACCCTTAAATGGAGTACTCTTGATCAGAAACACTTCTCGTAGTAGGATAAGATGCTTTGTGGTGTTTTCTTGAATGGTTCCAACCCATAAATGAAGTACTCTTAATCAGAAACACTTCTCGTAGTAGGATAAGATGCTTTGTGGTGTTTTCTTGGTAGTTTGCTGCCCATAAATGTAAAACAGGTCATGACACACTTAGAGTGGTATTCTATGCTTCTTCGTGGTGTTTTAGTGAATGATTACCCCTCTTAATGAAGTACTCAAAGAAGAAAAACTTCTCGTAGTAGGCTTGTGGAGTTTTCATGAAAGTTTACCCATAAATGAAGTACTCGGATGAGAAACACTTCTCGCAGTATGATATGATGCTTCGTGGTGTTTTCTTGGAAGGTTACCATCCATAAATGAAGTATTCTGATCAGAAACACTTCCCGTAGTAGGATAAGATGCTTTTTGGTGTTTTCTTGAATGGTTACAACCCTTAAATGGAGTACTCTTGATCAGAAACACTTCTCGTAGTAGGATAAGATGCTTTGTGGTGTTTTCTTGAATGGTTCCAACCCATAAATGAAGTACTCTTAATCAGAAACACTTCTCGTAGTAGGATAAGATGCTTTGTGGTGTTTTCTTGGTAGTTTGCTGCCCATAAATGTAAAACAGGTCATGACACACTTAGAGTGGTATTCTATGCTTCTTCGTGGTGTTTTAGTGAATGATTACCCCTCTTAATGAAGTACTCAAAGAAGAAAAACTTCTCGTAGTTGGCTTGTGGAGTTTTCATTAAAATTTACCCATAAATGAAGTACTCGGATGAGAAACACTTCTAGTAGAATGACAAAATGAAGTAATCAGATCTGAAACACTTCTCGTTGCAGGATAAGAGGCTTTGTGGTGTTTTCTAGGCGGATTACCGTCCATAAATGAAGTACATGAACATGAAGCATTTTGAGTGGTATTCTATTCTTTTTTGTGGTAGTTTAGTGAATGGCTACCACACTTAAATGAAGGAGTTCCAAAAGAAACAATTCTTGTATTAGACAATGATTCTTTGTGGAGTTTTCTTCTAATGTTCCCACCCATAGATGAAGTAATCAGATCGTAAACCCTTCTCGTAGTAGGATAAAATGCTTTGTGGTTTTTCCTTAATGGTTACCACCGTTATTGAAGTAGTCATATAAGAAACACTTCTCGTGGTAGGATAAGATTCATTGAGGTGTTTTCTTGATTGTTTACCTCCCACAAGTGATGTACTGAGAAATGAAGCTCATAGAGTGGTATTGTATGCTTCTTCGTGGTGTTTCAGTGAATGGTTACCACATTTAAATGAAGTACTGGAGGCAGAAATAATTTTCGTAGTAAGCTATGAGGTTTTTTGAAGTTTTCTTGAACGTTACCACTCATAAATGAAGTAATCTGATCTGACTATTTCTCGTACTAGGACAAGATGCATTGTAGTGCTTTCTTGAATGTATACAACCCACAAATGAAGTACTCTGATCAGAAACACTTCTCGTAGTATGATATGATGCTTTGTGGTGTTTTTTTGGAAGGTTATCACCCATAAATGAAGTATTCTGATCAGAAACACTTTACGTAGTAGGATAAGATGCTTTGTGGTGTTTTCTTGAATGGTTCCAACCCATAAATGAAGTACTCTTAATCAGAAACACTTCTCGTAGTAGGATAAGATGCTTTGTGGTGTTTTCATGGTAGTTTGCTGCCCATAAATGTAAAAAAAGTGATGACACACTTAGAGTGGTATTCTATGCTTCTTCGTGGTGTTTTAGTGAATGATTACCCCTCTTAATGAAGTACTCAAAGAAGAAAAACTTCTCGTAGTAGGCTTGTGGAGTTTTCATTAAAATTTACCCATAAATGAAGTACTCGGATGAGAAACACTTCTAGTAGAATGACAAAATGAAGTAATCAGATCTGAAACACTTCTCGTTGCAGGATAAGAGGCTTTGTGGTGTTTTCTAGGCTGATTACCGTCCATAAATGAAGTACATGAACATGAAGCATTTTGAGTGGTATTCTATTCTTTTTTGTGGTAGTTTAGTGAATGGCTACCACACTTAAATGAAGGAGTTCCAAAAGAAACAATTCTTGTATTAGACAATGATTCTTTGTGGAGTTTTCTTCTAATGTTCCCACCCATAGATGAAGTAATCAGATCGTAAACCCTTCTCGTAGTAGGATAAAATGCTTTGTGGTTTTTCCTTAATGGTTACCACCGTTATTGAAGTAGTCATATAAGAAACACTTCTCGTGGTAGGATAAGATTCATTGAGGTGTTTTCTTGATTGTTTACCTCCCACAAGTGATGTACTGAGAAATGAAGCTCATAGAGTGGTATTGTATGCTTCTTCGTGGTGTTTCAGTGAATGGTTACCACATTTAAATGAAGTACTGGAGGCAGAAATAATTTTCGTAGTAAGCTATGAGGTTTTTTGAAGTTTTCTTGAACGTTACCACTCATAAATGAAGTAATCTGATCTGACTATTTCTCGTACTAGGACAAGATGCATTGTAGTGCTTTCTTGAATGTATACAACCCACAAATGAAGTACTCTGATCAGAAACACTTCTCGTAGTATGATATGATGCTTTGTGGTGTTTTTTTGGAAGGTTATCACCCATAAATGAAGTATTCTGATCAGAAACACTTCACGTAGTAGGATAAGATGCTTTGTGGTGTTTTCTTGAATGGTTCCAACCCATAAATGAAGTACTCTTAATCAGAAACACTTCTCGTAGTATGATAAGATGCTTTGTGGTGTTTTCTTGGTAGTTTGCTGCCCATAAATGTAAAACAGGACATGACGCACTTAGATTGGTATTCTATGCTTCTTCGTGGTGTTTTAGTGAATGATTACCCCTCTTAATGAAGTACTCAAAGAAGAAAAACTTCTCGTAGTAGGCTTGTGGAGTTTTCATGAAAGTTTACCCATAAATGAAGCACTCGGATGAGAAACACTTCTCGCAGAATGACAAAATGAAGTAATCAGATATGAAACACTTCTCGTTGCAGGATAAGAGGCTTTGTGGTGTTTTCTAGGCTGATTACCGTCCATAAATGAAGTACATGAACATGAAGCATTTGGAGTGGTATTCTATTCTTTTTTGTGGTAGTTTAGTGAATGGCTACCACACTTAAATGAAGGAGTTCCAAAAGAAACAATTCTTGTATTAGACAATGATTCTTTGTGGAGTTTTCTTCTAATGTTCCCACCCATAAATGAAGTAATCAGATCGTAAACCCTTCTCGTAGTAGGATAAAATGCTTTGTGGTTTTCCATAATGGTTACCACCGTTATTGAAGTAGTCATATAAGAAACACTTCTCGTGGTAGGATAAGATTCATTGAGGTGTTTTCTTGATTGTTTACCTCCCACAAGTGATGTACTGAGAAATGAAGCTCATAGAGTGGTATTGTATGCTTCTTCGTGGTGTTTCAGTGAATGGTTACCACATTTAAATGAAGTACTGGAGGGAGAAATAATTTTCGTAGTAAGCTATGAGGTTTTGTGAAGTTTTCTTGAACGTTACCACTCATAAATGAAGTAATCTGATCTGACTATTTCTCGTACTAGGACAAGATGCTTTGTAGTGCTTTCTTGAATGTATACAACCCACAAATGAAGTACTCTGATCAGAAACACTTCTCGTAGTATGATATGATGCTTTGTGGTGTTTTTTTGGAAGGTTATCACCCATAAATGAAGTATTCTGATCAGAAACACTTCACGTAGTAGGATAAGATGCTTTGTGGTGTTTTCTTGAATGGTTCCAACCCATAAATGAAGTACCCTTAATCAGAAACACTTCTCGTAGTAGGATAAGATGCTTTGTGGTGTTTTCTTGGTAGTTTGCTGCCCATAAATGTAAAACAGGTCATGACACACTTAGAGTGGTATTCTATGCTTCTTCGTGGTGTTTTAGTGAATGATTACCCCTCTTAATGAAGTACTCAAAGAAGAAAAACTTCTCGTAGTAGGCTTGTGGAGTTTTCATGAAAGTTTACCCATAAATGAAGTACTCGGATGAGAAACACTTCTCGCAGTATGATATGATGCTTCGTGGTGTTTTCTTGGAAGGTTACCATCCATAAATGAAGTATTCTGATCAGAAACACTTCCCGTAGTAGGATAAGATGCTTTTTGGTGTTTTCTTGAATGGTTACAACCCTTAAATGGAGTACTCTTGATCAGAAACACTTCTCGTAGTAGGATAAGATGCTTTGTGGTGTTTTCTTGAATGGTTCCAACCCATAAATGAAGTACTCTTAATCAGAAACACTTCTCGTAGTAGGATAAGATGCTTTGTGGTGTTTTCTTGGTAGTTTGCTGCCCATAAATGTAAAACAGGTCATGACACACTTAGAGTGGTATTCTATGCTTCTTCGTGGTGTTTTAGTGAATGATTACCCCTCTTAATGAAGTACTCAAAGAAGAAAAACTTCTCGTAGTTGGCTTGTGGAGTTTTCATTAAAATTTACCCATAAATGAAGTACTCGGATGAGAAACACTTCTAGTAGAATGACAAAATGAAGTAATCAGATCTGAAACACTTCTCGTTGCAGGATAAGAGGCTTTGTGGTGTTTTCTAGGCTGATTACCGTCCATAAATGAAGTACATGAACATGAAGCATTTTGAGTGGTATTCTATTCTTTTTTGTGGTAGTTTAGTGAATGGCTACCACACTTAAATGAAGTAGTTCCAAAAGAAACTATTTTTGTATTAGACAATGATTCTTTGTGGAGTTTTCTTCTAATGTTCCCACCCATAAATGAAGTAATCAGATCGTAAACCCTTCTCGTAGTAGGATAAAATGCTTTGTGGTTTTTCCTTAATGGTTACCACCGTTATTGAAGTAGTCATATAAGAAACACTTCTCGTGGTAGGATAAGATTCATTGAGGTGTTTTCTTGATTGTTTACCTCCCACAAGTGATGTACTGAGAAATGAAGCTCATAGAGTGGTATTGTATGCTTCTTCGTGGTGTTTCAGTGAATGGTTACCACATTTAAATGAAGTACTGGAGGGAGAAATAATTTTCGTAGTAAGCTATGAGGTTTTGTGAAGTTTTCTTGAACGTTACCACTCATAAATGAAGTAATCTGATCTGACTATTTCTCGTACTAGGACAAGATGCTTTGTAGTGCTTTCTTGAATGTATACAACCCACAAATGAAATACTCTGATCAGAAACACTTCTCGTAGTATGATATGATGCTTTGTGGTGTTTTTTTGGAAGGTTATCACCCATAAATGAAGTATTCTGATCAGAAACACTTCACGTAGTAGGATAAGATGCTTTGTGGTGTTTTCTTGAATGGTTCCAACCCATAAATGAAGTACTCTTAATCAGAAACACTTCTCGTAGTAGGATAAGATGCTTTGTGGTGTTTTCTTGGTAGTTTGCTACCCATAAATGTAAAACAGGTCATGACACACTTAGAGTGGTATTCTATGCTTCTTCGTGGTGTTTTAGTGAATGATTACCCCTCTTAATGAAGTATTCAAAGAAGAAAAACTTCTCGTAGTAGGCTTGTGGAGTTTTCATGAAAGTTTACCCATAAATGAAGTACTCGGATGAGAAACACTTCTCGCAGTATGATATGATGCTTCGTGGTGTTTTCTTAAAAGGTTACCATCCATAAATGAAGTATTCTGATCAGAAACACTTCCCGTAGTAGGATAAGATGCTTTTTGGTGTTTTCTTGAATGGTTACAACCCTTAAATGGAGTACTCTTGATCAGAAACACTTCTCGTAGTAGGATAAGATGCTTTGTGGTGTTTTCTTGAATGGTTCCAACCCATAAATGAAGTACTCTTAATCAGAAACACTTCTCGTAGTAGGATAAGATGCTTTGTGGTGTTTTCTTGGTAGTTTGCTGCCCATAAATGTAAAACAGGTCATGACACACTTAGAGTGGTATTCTATGCTTCTTCGTGGTGTTTTAGTGAATGATTACCCCTCTTAATGAAGTACTCAAAGAAGAAAAACTTCTCGTAGTTGGCTTGTGGAGTTTTCATTAAAGTTTACCCATAAATGAAGTACTCGGATGAGAAACACTTTTCGCAGAATGACAAAATGAAGTAATCAGATCTGAAACACTTCTCGTTGCAGGATAAGAGGCTTTGTGGTGTTTTCTAGGCTGATTACCGTCCATAAATGAAGTACATGAACATGAAGCATTTTCAGTGGAATTCTATTCTTTTTTGTGGTAGTTTAGTGAATGACTACCACACTTAAATGAAGTAGTTCCAAAAGAAACAATTATTGTATTAGACAATGATTCTTTGTGGAGTTTTCTTCTAATGTTCCCACCCATAAATGAAGTAATCAGATCGTAAACCCTTCTCGTAGTAGGATAAAATGCTTTGTGGTTTTTCCTTAATGGTTACCACCGTTATTGAAGTAGTCATATAAGAAACACTTCTCGTGGTAGGATAAGATTCATTGAGGTGTTTTCTTGATTGTTTACCTCCCACAAGTGATGTACTGAGAAATGAAGCTCATAGAGTGGTATTGTATGCTTCTTCGTGGTGTTTCAGTGAATGGTTACCACATTTAAATGAAGTACTGGAGGGAGAAATAATTTTCGTAGTAAGCTATGAGGTTTTGTGAAGTTTTCTTGAACGTTACCACTCATAAATGAAGTAATCTGATCTGACTATTTCTCGTACTAGGACAAGATGCTTTGTAGTGCTTTCTTGAATGTATACAACCCACAAATGAAGTACTCTGATCAGAAACACTTCTCGTAGTATGATATGATGCTTTGTGGTGTTTTTTTGGAAGGTTATCACCCATAAATGAAGTATTCTGATCAGAAACACTTCACGTAGTAGGATAAGATGCTTTGTGGTGTTTTCTTGAATGGTTCCAACCCATAAATGAAGTACTCTTAATCAGAAACACTTCTCGTAGTATGATAAGATGCTTTGTGGTGTTTTCTTGGTAGTTTGCTGCCCATAAATGTAAAACAGGACATGACGCACTTAGATTGGTATTCTATGCTTCTTCGTGGTGTTTTAGTGAATGATTACCCCTCTTAATGAAGTACTCAAAGAAGAAAAACTTCTCGTAGTAGGCTTGTGGAGTTTTCATGAAAGTTTACCCATAAATGAAGCACTCGGATGAGAAACACTTCTCGCAGAATGACAAAATGAAGTAATCAGATATGAAACACTTCTCGTTGCAGGATAAGAGGCTTTGTGGTGTTTTCTAGGCTGATTACCGTCCATAAATGAAGTACATGAACATGAAGCATTTGGAGTGGTATTCTATTCTTTTTTGTGGTAGTTTAGTGAATGGCTACCACACTTAAATGAAGGAGTTCCAAAAGAAACAATTCTTGTATTAGACAATGATTCTTTGTGGAGTTTTCTTCTAATGTTCCCACCCATAAATGAAGTAATCAGATCGTAAACCCTTCTCGTAGTAGGATAAAATGCTTTGTGGTTTTCCATAATGGTTACCACCGTTATTGAAGTAGTCATATAAGAAACACTTCTCGTGGTAGGATAAGATTCATTGAGGTGTTTTCTTGATTGTTTACCTCCCACAAGTGATGTACTGAGAAATGAAGCTCATAGAGTGGTATTGTATGCTTCTTCGTGGTGTTTCAGTGAATGGTTACCACATTTAAATGAAGTACTGGAGGGAGAAATAATTTTCGTAGTAAGCTATGAGGTTTTGTGAAGTTTTCTTGAACGTTACCACTCATAAATGAAGTAATCTGATCTGACTATTTCTCGTACTAGGACAAGATGCTTTGTAGTGCTTTCTTGAATGTATACAACCCACAAATGAAGTACTCTGATCAGAAACACTTCTCGTAGTATGATATGATGCTTTGTGGTGTTTTTTTGGAAGGTTATCACCCATAAATGAAGTATTCTGATCAGAAACACTTCACGTAGTAGGATAAGATGCTTTGTGGTGTTTTCTTGAATGGTTCCAACCCATAAATGAAGTACCCTTAATCAGAAACACTTCTCGTAGTAGGATAAGATGCTTTGTGGTGTTTTCTTGGTAGTTTGCTGCCCATAAATGTAAAACAGGTCATGACACACTTAGAGTGGTATTCTATGCTTCTTCGTGGTGTTTTAGTGAATGATTACCCCTCTTAATGAAGTACTCAAAGAAGAAAAACTTCTCGTAGTAGGCTTGTGGAGTATTCATGAAAGTTTTCCCATAAATGAAGTACTCGAATGAGAAACACTTCTCGCAGTATGATATGATGCTTCGTGGTGTTTTCTTGAAAGGTTACCATCAAGAAATGAAGTATTCTGATCAGAAACACTTCCCGTAGTAGGATAAGATGCTTTTTGGTGTTTTCTTGAATGGTTACAACCCTTAAATGGAGTACTCTTGATCAGAAACACTTCTCGTAGTAGGATAAGATGCTTTGTGGTGTTTTCTTGAATGGTTCCAACCCATAAATGAAGTACTCTTAATCAGAAACACTTCTCGTAGTAGGATAAGATGCTTTGTGGTGTTTTCTTGGTAGTTTGCTGCCCATAAATGTAAAACAGGTCATGACACACTTAGAGTGGTATTCTATGCTTCTTCGTGGTGTTTTAGTGAATGATTACCCCTCTTAATGAAGTACTCAAAGAAGAAAAACTTCTCGTAGTAGGCTTGTGGAGTTTTCATGAAAGTTTACCCATAAATGAAGTACTCGGATGAGAAACACTTCTCGCAGTATGATATGATGCTTCGTGGTGTTTTCTTGGAAGGTTACCATCCATAAATGAAGTATTCTGATCAGAAACACTTCCCGTAGTAGGATAAGATGCTTTTTGGTGTTTTCTTGAATGGTTACAACCCTTAAATGGAGTACTCTTGATCAGAAACACTTCTCGTAGTAGGATAAGATGCTTTGTGGTGTTTTCTTGAATGGTTCCAACCCATAAATGAAGTACTCTTAATCAGAAACACTTCTCGTAGTAGGATAAGATGCTTTGTGGTGTTTTCTTGGTAGTTTGCTGCCCATAAATGTAAAACAGGTCATGACACACTTAGAGTGGTATTCTATGCTTCTTCGTGGTGTTTTAGTGAATGATTACCCCTCTTAATGAAGTACTCAAAGAAGAAAAACTTCTCGTAGTTGGCTTGTGGAGTTTTCATTAAAATTTACCCATAAATGAAGTACTCGGATGAGAAACACTTCTAGTAGAATGACAAAATGAAGTAATCAGATCTGAAACACTTCTCGTTGCAGGATAAGAGGCTTTGTGGTGTTTTCTAGGCTGATTACCGTCCATAAATGAAGTACATGAACATGAAGCATTTTGAGTGGTATTCTATTCTTTTTTGTGGTAGTTTAGTGAATGGCTACCACACTTAAATGAAGTAGTTCCAAAAGAAACTATTTTTGTATTAGACAATGATTCTTTGTGGAGTTTTCTTCTAATGTTCCCACCCATAAATGAAGTAATCAGATCGTAAACCCTTCTCGTAGTAGGATAAAATGCTTTGTGGTTTTTCCTTAATGGTTACCACCGTTATTGAAGTAGTCATATAAGAAACACTTCTCGTGGTAGGATAAGATTCATTGAGGTGTTTTCTTGATTGTTTACCTCCCACAAGTGATGTACTGAGAAATGAAGCTCATAGAGTGGTATTGTATGCTTCTTCGTGGTGTTTCAGTGAATGGTTACCACATTTAAATGAAGTACTGGAGGGAGAAATAATTTTCGTAGTAAGCTATGAGGTTTTGTGAAGTTTTCTTGAACGTTACCACTCATAAATGAAGTAATCTGATCTGACTATTTCTCGTACTAGGACAAGATGCTTTGTAGTGCTTTCTTGAATGTATACAACCCACAAATGAAATACTCTGATCAGAAACACTTCTCGTAGTATGATATGATGCTTTGTGGTGTTTTTTTGGAAGGTTATCACCCATAAATGAAGTATTCTGATCAGAAACACTTCACGTAGTAGGATAAGATGCTTTGTGGTGTTTTCTTGAATGGTTCCAACCCATAAATGAAGTACTCTTAATCAGAAACACTTCTCGTAGTAGGATAAGATGCTTTGTGGTGTTTTCTTGGTAGTTTGCTACCCATAAATGTAAAACAGGTCATGACACACTTAGAGTGGTATTCTATGCTTCTTCGTGGTGTTTTAGTGAATGATTACCCCTCTTAATGAAGTATTCAAAGAAGAAAAACTTCTCGTAGTAGGCTTGTGGAGTTTTCATGAAAGTTTACCCATAAATGAAGTACTCGGATGAGAAACACTTCTCGCAGTATGATATGATGCTTCGTGGTGTTTTCTTAAAAGGTTACCATCCATAAATGAAGTATTCTGATCAGAAACACTTCCCGTAGTAGGATAAGATGCTTTTTGGTGTTTTCTTGAATGGTTACAACCCTTAAATGGAGTACTCTTGATCAGAAACACTTCTCGTAGTAGGATAAGATGCTTTGTGGTGTTTTCTTGAATGGTTCCAACCCATAAATGAAGTACTCTTAATCAGAAACACTTCTCGTAGTAGGATAAGATGCTTTGTGGTGTTTTCTTGGTAGTTTGCTGCCCATAAATGTAAAACAGGTCATGACACACTTAGAGTGGTATTCTATGCTTCTTCGTGGTGTTTTAGTGAATGATTACCCCTCTTAATGAAGTACTCAAAGAAGAAAAACTTCTCGTAGTTGGCTTGTGGAGTTTTCATTAAAGTTTACCCATAAATGAAGTACTCGGATGAGAAACACTTTTCGCAGAATGACAAAATGAAGTAATCAGATCTGAAACACTTCTCGTTGCAGGATAAGAGGCTTTGTGGTGTTTTCTAGGCTGATTACCGTCCATAAATGAAGTACATGAACATGAAGCATTTTCAGTGGAATTCTATTCTTTTTTGTGGTAGTTTAGTGAATGACTACCACACTTAAATGAAGTAGTTCCAAAAGAAACAATTATTGTATTAGACAATGATTCTTTGTGGAGTTTTCTTCTAATGTTCCCACCCATAAATGAAGTAATCAGATCGTAAACCCTTCTCGTAGTAGGATAAAATGCTTTGTGGTTTTTCCTTAATGGTTACCACCGTTATTGAAGTAGTCATATAAGAAACACTTCTCGTGGTAGGATAAGATTCATTGAGGTGTTTTCTTGATTGTTTACCTCCCACAAGTGATGTACTGAGAAATGAAGCTCATAGAGTGGTATTGTATGCTTCTTCGTGGTGTTTCAGTGAATGGTTACCACATTTAAATGAAGTATTGGAGGGAGAAATAATTTTCGTAGTAAGCTATGAGGTTTTTTGAAGTTTTCTTGAACGTTACCACTCATAAATGAAGTAATCTGATCTGACTATTTCTCGTACTAGGACAAGATGCTTTGTAGTGCTTTCTTGAATGTATACAACCCACAAATGAAGTACTCTGATCAGAAACACTTCTCGTAGTATGATATGATGCTTTGTGGTGTTTTTTTGGAAGGTTATCACCCATAAATGAAGTATTCTGATCAGAAACACTTCACGTAGTAGGATAAGATGCTTTGTGGTGTTTTCTTGAATGGTTCCAACCCATAAATGAAGTACTCTTAATCAGAAACACTTCTCGTAGTAGGATAAGATGCTTTGTGGTGTTTTCTTGGTAGTTTGCTGCCCATAAATGTAAAACAGGTCATGACACACTTAGAGTGGTATTCTATGCTTCTTCGTGGTGTTTTAGTGAATGATTACCCCTCTTAATGAAGTACTCAAAGAAGAAAAACTTCTCGTAGTAGGCTTGTGGAGTTTTCATGAAAGTTTACCCATAAATGAAGTACTCGGATGAGAAACACTTCTCGCAGTATGATATGATGCTTCGTGGTGTTTTCTTGAAAGGTTACCATCCATAAATGAAGTATTCTGATCAGAAACACTTCCCGTAGTAGGATAAGATGCTTTTTGGTGTTTTCTTGAATGGTTACAACCCTTAAATGGAGTACTCTTGATCAGAAACACTTCTCGTAGTAGGATAAGATGCTTTGTGGTGTTTTCTTGAATGGTTCCAACCCATAAATGAAATACTCTTAATCAGAAACATTTCTCGTAGGATGCTTTGTGGTGTTTTCTTGGTAGTTTGCTGCCCATAAATGTAAAACAGGACTTGACGCACTTAGATTGGTATTCTATGCTTCTTCGTGGTGTTTTAGTGAATGATTACCCCTCTTAATGAAGTACTCAAAGAAGAAAAACTTCTCGTAGTTGGCTTGTGGAGTTTTCATGAAAGTTTACCCATAAATGAAGCACTCGGATGAGAAACACTTCTCGCAGAATGACAAAATGAAGTAATCAGATCTGAAACACTTCTCGTTGCAGGATAAGAGGATTTGTGCTGTTTTCTAGGCTGATTACCGTCCATAAATGAAGTACATGAACATGAAGCATTTTCAGTGGAATTCTATCTTTTTTGTGGTAGTTTAGTGAATGACTACCACACTTAAATGAAGTAGTTCCAAAAGAAACAATTTTTGTATTAGACAATGATTCTTTGTGGAGTTTTCTTCTAATGTTCCCACCCATAAATGAAGTAATCAGATCGTAAACCCTTCTCGTAGTAGGATAAAATGCTTTGTGGTTTTTCCTTAATGGTTACCACCGTTATTGAAGTAGTCATATAAGAAACACTTCTCGTGGTAGGATAAGATTCATTGAGGTGTTTTCTTGATTGTTTACCTCCCACAAGTGATGTACTGAGAAATGAAGCTCATAGAGTGGTATTGTATGCTTCTTCGTGGTGTTTCAGTGAATGGTTACCACATTTAAATGAAGTACTGGAGGGAGAAATAATTTTCGTAGTAAGCTATGAGGTTTTGTGAAGTTTTCTTGAACGTTACCACTCATAAATGAAGTAATCTGATCTGACTATTTCTCGTACTAGGACAAGATGCTTTGTAGTGCTTTCTTGAATGTATACAACCCACAAATGAAATACTCTGATCAGAAACACTTCTCGTAGTATGATATGATGCTTTGTGGTGTTTTTTTGGAAGGTTATCACCCATAAATGAAGTATTCTGATCAGAAACACTTCACGTAGTAGGATAAGATGCTTTGTGGTGTTTTCTTGAATGGTTCCAACCCATAAATGAAGTACTCTTAATCAGAAACACTTCTCGTAGTAGGATAAGATGCTTTGTGGTGTTTTCTTGGCAGTTTGCTACCCATAAATGTAAAACAGGTCATGACACACTTAGAGTGGTATTCTATGCTTCTTCGTGGTGTTTTAGTGAATGATTACCCCTCTTAATGAAGTATTCAAAGAAGAAAAACTTCTCGTAGTAGGCTTGTGGAGTTTTCATGAAAGTTTACCCATAAATGAAGTACTCGGATGAGAAACACTTCTCGCAGTATGATATGATGCTTCGTGGTGTTTTCTTA
>CAXKVX010003030.1:0-26563 GCA_964058865.1 Eleocharis quinqueflora | reverse complement strand
CGTCCACAACAACAGGAGCAAATTTTGTAGTAGAAAAAAGTTTACTAAAGTATATTTCGTAAAGCGGTGGAGCGTCATCGTGCGACATGGAGCGTGGAGTGTGGAGCATGGAGCATGGAGCTGGAAGCAGGAGCGTGAAACAAGAAGCGTGAAGCGTGAAGCGAGAAGCGGTAAGCGGGAAGCGTGAGAAGTGTGAAGCTGGAAGCGTGAAGCAAGAAGGGGCAAGTGGGAAGCGTCAAGCGTTTTACATGAAGCGTGAAGCAGGAAGCGTCGAGCGTGAAGCATGGAGCGTCAAGTGGCAAACAATTGGAGCGTGGAGCGACAAGCGTGAAGTAGGATGTGTGAAGCAGGGAGCAACATCATACGGCTTGAAGCAACGTCATTAGGCTTGGAGCGTGAATCGTGAAGCGGCAGAGTGGCGTCATGTGGCCTGCAATGGGGTCATGCGACATACAGCGGTAGAGCGGGGTCATGCGACCTGCAACAGAGTCCTGTGACGTGCAGCGGTAGAGCGGCGTCATGCGACCTGCAACGGGGTCATACGACGTGCAACGACAGAGCAGCGTCATGCGGCCTGCAACAGTATCATGCGGCATGCAACGACGAAGTGGCATGACGCACGACACATGACGCATGACGCAAGACACATGACATCGCTGCAAGCCACACGACTCACACATGACGCATGACGCATTGTGCAAGACGCCTGACGTATGACACATGACGCATGACAAGATGCCCGACACATGACGTAATGCAAGACACGTGACACAAGATACATGACGCAATACGCATGACACATGACGCATGACGCATGACAAGATGCCCGACACATGACGCAATGCAAGACACATGACATATGACGCAAGACGCATGACCCAAGACGCATGACACATGACTAGCATCTCATGACGCATGACGCATGACACACGTCGCATGACGCATGACACACGTCGCATGACGCATGACGCACGTCGCATGACGCACATCACTTGATGCATGACGAATGACATATCTAAAGATATGATGTGAAGCGTGACGCATGACATATGTAAAGATGTTGTCTAATCAATTTCATTGTCAAGCACGATATAATACAATCAATAATTTGTTGAAGTTCTTTTTTTCATTAAAAATATAGAAAATAAATGTGGCTGAGTGTTTCGTACTTGATTCCTAATAATACCTTTTCTGGTGAAACAATATGAAGAGAATTAATTTGTTTATTTGTTTAACATGTGCTCTATATTCATGCTGACTGGTTACTGTTATTTGTCTTATTTAGTTGAAATGGAAAAATAATTTTAGTTTGCTAAATTAAATTGCTTTTATTTTTATTTTTGAAGGATGATCATTTTTCAATTTGTATTGGGATTTTTGTAAGGTTCTAACATCTCGCTCTTGAAATCAAGACGCATGAAAATCCTTTCTCGCTTCACGCTTCATGTAAAACGCTTGACGCTTCTCGCTTCATGCTTCTCACGCTTCCCGCTTACCGATTCTCGCTTCACGCTTCTCGCTTCATGCTTCCTACATCCCGCTTCTCGCTACACGCTCCATGCCGCACGATGCTTTACGAAATATACTTTAGTAAACTTTTTTCTACTACAAAATTTGCTCCCGTTGTGTGCACGGATACGATTACTAGTTACTCTTTAATAGCATGTACAGCAGTCATAAATTTTTCTATTAGCATTATGGTATGTGGGCAATTTTTTAATTGATAAAGCTTCAAAACATGTTAGTGATCAAGGTTTACGTCATGAAAGATTATGCGTCTAGGATTTATCAGTTAACAACATCCAGACGAAACTATATCTGAACATTACGTGAACATATATATAAGAATTAAGTAAATTAACCGCTTAACAATTTGCTGAGAAATCCATACTTCCTTTTTATGTCTGATAATCACATGTACATTTGTATTCCTGCACAATGCTTGATGTTTGTGCATTTGGAAACTTTTTTTACTAAGAAAAAGAACTAATTAAAATTTGCTATGAATATGATGAAAATTCTTTTAGACGACAAAAAAATTATTAAATTTATCAAAAATATAAGCAGAAAAACCAAAGATTCTTATTCAATAACAAAAGATACAGGGTAAATTCAAAACAGAAAACCTAGACCAACATCACAAATTACCACACCAAAACAGGAACGCCTTGCATAACTCAAATAGGAAACTAAACCATCAAATAACTAATCCAAATTATGAACTTAAATAAGGAAATGGAATATGTCTCTACGATCGAGATATATATTTTCCTCGTGTGAGCATAGTTACATCTCATTCTTGATAGCCAAAACAAGGTGATCATACGATTCAGACCATGCTTCCTTCAACTCTTCAGACCAAATGTATGGCACTGCTTCTTTGATAGTTTCCAGAAGTGCAAATTTCAGCACCTGAAATTCCCAGAAAGAAGACAACGCACATATATGTGATTAAATCCAAGTACCATCCTTTGTCTTTTTATTTTTTTCAGAATTGTCATTTAGATGAGTTTTGTACCTCAAAATGCACATCCGCAATACCGGATTTGAAATGAACCGAGGCCAAATGCTTGACAGATGTGTTGGCTCCGACGTCAACCTTTCCTGTCTTCCTCATCTGAGTAGCTGCTTCACATGTCTTCAATAAAAATGCAATGTACAGTTAATTATAGACATATTAATAGATCACTGGAGCTAATAGTACAGTTAGCGTAAGATGGCATATTCGTACCATTACGAAGACCCCCATAGCATGAGCTTTGAGCTTAGGGTTTTTCTCCAGGGGTAACGTGGAATCTCTTAGGAAGGAGAACCGCTTTGCGGCTGATGGAATAATTTCAAATAGCCTGTCATTAACAGAAACAGAGAAATTATGGATCCAAGCATGAAAGTAGTTTTTGGTACTATTGTTATGATTATTATTATAAAATTAGGTGCAAAGGAAAAAAATTAAGAAACCTCAAGAAAAATTTGTGCGCAAAAGTTGGCGCATCATCCTTCATCTCATTCCATGAGTTGACGACAAGGGCCTCCTGTTTTGCGGAGATGACCATGTTGATCTGTTGCTAATTTTCTCAAGAAACTTTGCAAATTGTTTGTGTTTGTATACTCAATTGCTTGTCTTTGCTATGAAAAGCTATGAGAGAAAACCACATATATATATAGGTCAGGGAAGGGTATTGTGGGAATTAAGAAAATTTTGTCAATATACAGAATACTGACCATGTACGTGTGGGGCAGTATAGTACAGAAAATGGAGGGTAAGTGCTCTATAAGCCTTCTACAATTGGCTATTTGGAGGGGTCATGTATATTACTGGCTTCTATGGAGACCAATCCCAGGGGCGATACCAGATTCCCAGATAATTCTACTACTGTATTATATGGTGTGGATAAAGAGCAATTTAGTTCTTTTGTGCTTGGATCATGGCTAAGAAGCTCATATGTCAAGCCAATGAAATTGAGTTGGGTATATACTATATATTTTTATTTGTGACGAAGGCCACAACCAATTTTACTATTCAAAATGGATGATCTCAGGGCCCGTTTGGCAAATCAAGTAATTAGCACTAGAAGAGTGGTAGAAGAGTGGTAAGAATGAAATAGTGTGATTTTGTAATAGTGTTAGAAGAAGGTATTCTTAATTATTCGGAAGAGCGAAATTGTCGTTTGGCAAGTGTCATTTGAAATAGTAGAAATGTTGATAATTATGTTAATAACGAATATAGTACATCAAATAATAATGATAATTATAGTAATAACAATAACATAAAATATATAATACAATAAAATATTAATAATAATACAATAAAAAATATTTAAAATATTATTAATAATACAATAAAATATATAATACAATAAAATATTATTAAATATTATTAATAATACAATAAAATATTATTAATTAAATATAATACAACATAATCAAATAATAATGATTATTATAGTAATAACAATAATATAAAAATTATAATAATATGCATTATTATAAACTAATAAAATAATAAATAGTAATAGTAATTTTAAAATTATTTTAATAATAATGATAATAAAATATTATTAATAAAATAAAGTATATATAATATACTAAAATATTGTTAATTACGAATATAGTACATCATAATAAAATAATAATTATAATTATGGTAGTAATTATTATAATATGCATTATTTTAAAATAGTGAAAATAATAATTAACAGTAATTATTAATATTTTTAATAATAAGGACAATATAATAATATTAATAACAATAAATATATATAATATATTAAAATATTGTTAATTACAAATATAATACAACATAATAATATAATCATGATAATAATCACCATGATATATAAATTATAATTATTTGCATTATTTTAAAATAATAATAATAATATTAAATTATATATGATATACTAAAATATAATAATAATAATATAAAATATTGTTAATTACAAATATAATATAACATAATCAAATAATAATGATATGGTATATAATATATTAAAATAATATTAACAATAATAAAATATTAACAATAATAATTAACATAATCAAATACTCTTAATATAATCAAATAATATATTAAATTAATATTAATAAAATAATATAACAATAAAATATTATTTTAATTATTATTGTTAATATTATCATTTTAATATTTTATTATTGTTCATTATTGTTAATTACTGTTAACATAATCAAATAATATTAACAATAATAATATGGTAAATATAATATATTAAATTGTTAATTAGATTGCAAATTTGATTGTTTTGTCATACATAACAGTGTATTCCGGTATTCCATCTATATGGTGGTATACCGAAATAGTCTATTTTACCACTATTCTATTCGTTTCAAACGTGTTTGATAAAATCATATTGTTGAAATAAGTCTCTATTTTTGTATTCCGTCGAAAGCGTGTGTTGCCAAACGGACCCTTATTGACGATTATAAATAAATACAGGGAAGAGTTAGTTTTATTGGCATGCTAGCTAGAAGCTAGCTAGTTTTATAAAGAGGAAAAACGTTATTTTGGAAGAATATGGCAAGTTTTACTGATCGATACAGAATGTCTTTCCGTAGTAGTGAGGATAGACACAAAGGAACATTCAACATTCTAAATCCACTAATGTTGACATGGTGTTTAATAAATTTGGGCCTGGGATAGAGACATTCTATGGGCTTCTATTATTTCATGAGAAAATTATACTTTTATCATTATTTTCTTGAGGTTATGTAATTAGCTAATTGTTCTTTATTTTTACGCTGGTTAACTTGTCATTTATTTTTATTTTTATATACTTAACCCGTCCTTTATTTTTGGCGATGAAGCGCCCCTTGGCCAAATTCTTATTAAGTGATAATTTAAAACGGTTCAACTAACAACACTTGAGAGAAGAGGAATCGGATTAGCTGTCGGCGCTGCATTCAATGGCGGATTCAGAATTATAATCAGAGTAGGTACTACTTACAAGAATATAAATTTCGCCAAAATATTGAATATCATAGTAATTAAAGAGTATGATTTATTAGGGAACATTTGGTTTTTTGTCACTATAAAACTTTAAAATTGTCAAAATGTCACTATCTGTCACTTTTTTGTATAAAGATCGGGTGCCGATAGTGATATTTTGACAATTTTTTTATGAGTGATATTTTAACAATTTTTAAATTTTATAGTGGCATAAAATTAATCTTCCCTTAAATATTAGAAATTAAATATAAATATAATATAATAACACCTACAAAATTAAATCAAATCGATGACGATAAATCGAGCCGACATACTCTAATGTTTTTTGACAAGGTGTTGTGTACATTTATTCAATTCAGCATATTTCTCACAACGACATAATAAAACATCGACTGACACGGTTCAAAACTAAAATATCAGCTAAAATCAAACAATAAATGAATTAAAGTCATATCAATTGATTAACCTCAGGTGAACTGAACTAGACCCATATGGCCATATTGAGAAAAAAACTCAAAATGATATTTTTTTATTAGATAGACAAAGTTGTGTAGCAACATTTCTTTTACTTATTTATGAAATTAGCAAAGATTACTTCACATGTAGCTAAATTGGTTGTTTTTTATTGTATTGATATTTTTATTATATTTCAACCATTAAGTGTTTTTACTGATGAAATTGTTTGTTTGTCATTTCTCTTTAGCATTAATATTTTATAATAATAACTGAATCATGTATCTAAGTATGTATAGTAGTAATAACTCAAGGTCTGAAGCATATATCCGAGTGTTATGATATAGTAACAATGAAACATGATTAGAATGAAAATTTGCATTTATTTTGGCATTGAAGTATCGGGCTTAGCCGCTTTGGATTAGGGTTTGAGGTTTCGAGTTGACAATGATTCGCGACTCAAGTCAGCGGGGAAGAAGAGAGGAACGATCCATCCAGAGTCGTTAAGTCTGTCGAAAATAACGATTTGCAAAGAGAGCGAAGAGAGAATCAACAATCTTAGTTTGAGTCAGAAAATATTGAACGAGTCTGAAGCAGTGGTAGTCACAATATCAATTCAGAAATAGACACCATATTAAATATCATTGATCGTATGAAAATTTTTAGATTTCAGAAGTAGACACCTAATAGTTAGATTATTGTTGTTCGTGTCTCAAAATTTGTGCTTCGAATTTTATCCTTCTGCTTACATTGCACCGTTTCACACAACATGCAAGAGCATGCACGTACCAGACTAGAACCCGAAAAAATAAGCTAAAAAATTGAAGGATAAATATATCTCGTCTCGAAATTCGTCCACTCTAATGCTTCTATCATCTATGACAAAAGAGGCTCCTACAGTGAAGATTTCGTGAGGCTGAGTCAATCAAAATGATGAAGGCAAAGATGAGACAAAATCTGAGGCACGATATCAGCGTCCTAAACAGAAACATTAATTCAAATTTAAACTCTTCCTAAACTATTAACACAGATTTTTGTGCGGATGCCTAAGAGCGTCCTGGACACAAAAGTAAAGAAAAAATTTGTACAAGGAGAAATTTTCCAAGGGAACTGATATATCGATTCCGTAATTGATATCTTCATCGATTCCAATAGGACGGGTTCAATCGGGTTCAGTTTGCATGTTGTTTTTGTTATGATGCATGTTGTTTTTGTTATTATGCATATAATTGACTGGACGCTCGACTGAAAACGAAGGTCGATACGGACTTGACGAATCCAATTGAATTTATTTTGAAAATTGTTCTAGTTATGATGCATGTTCTTTTGGTTATTATGCATATTATTTTTGTTATTTTATATGTAATTAACATGCATAATAATATGTATAACATTCATAATAATACAATTATCTAATAAAATTAACATGCACAATATAAATATGATTATAAATACTGTCAAATTCATAATAATACAAATAACATGCACAATTCAAATTAATTAATTATGCACATCATTTGAATTATTATGAATGTTATTACATGCACTATAACAAAAAACAACATATATAATAACCAACACAACATGCATCATAAATAAAATAATTTTTCGTCGAAATTTAACTAGACGCATCAAGTGCGTATCGATGATAAAATTAATGCGCGAGATCCGCGAAACATTTTCCATTTTCCAAATTCGAAAGCGGCTTTTTTCATTCAAAATGCCACACTGCTGGCTTGGCGTTAATGAAATAGTGGAAAAGGAACATTCCAGCGCACTATGCAAATTCAAATTTTTTAACGTCAATATGTTCGAATGAGTTTGCACGAAGAGCCGTTTAGACTTTTTTTTTTGAGTTGAAACCCGTAGGTAAGAGCCGTTTTGACTCGCTGGGTTTAACTGTAACTTCCATCCAGCCGTCCGATTTACGCTCTTCAAAGATGCATATTCTCTATGCCCTGTACAAGCGCTCCCAATCGTGTCCCATTACAACGACTCGCCAAAACCCAAAAGGCACGCCTGTTAGAGGGCCAAATTTCCATCAGGTCCTACATGTCCTAATCGACACCAAATGCTACTTTCTATGCATACGCAATTGATCCGAACTTGCTTTTGCGGATACTTGTTGAACGTTGGTTTAGTTCCTAAGCTTATATTGTCATACACACGGACTACAGCAAATGTATGCGCCTCCATAGTATTGTAAACCTGACTTGTGGGGTCATACTCCAGGTCCATGAATATTCTCAAGCCTTTGGGGAAAGTCGGTAGCTTTCTATTATACAAACAGGACCAACTGGATCCAACTGATCTCATATTTCGAATTTCCAAATCCCGCTTCTATCATTCAATTTCACACCTTCTTCTCTGCCTCCTTTTCTCTGTCGTAAGCCAAACCCTAGCCCTAAATTAGTGGCACTCCAGTGGCGACAACTATAGGGATGATGGATTCAGCCTATTTTGTAGGTCGAAACGAGATAGTAGCGTGGATCAACTCTGCACTTCAGCTCAGCATTTCGAAAGTTGAAGAGGTAATCTTGATCTTATCCTGCTTGTGTTATCTCCTTTGGAAAACTTCTATAATAGGGTTGTAGGAAATTACGTCTCAATAATTTAGTATTTTCTAATCACGTCAAGTTCCAAAGGAATCTACGCCTTTGTGTTAATTCTCTCCGCCCCCAAAATTGGAACTCTTTTAATCAATATGTGTTATTTAGGCCTTATTTTTAATCTGTACCCAATTTGATATGTATTTCTAGTGATTTGAAATAACATCAGATCCCATTTGTATCATGTACTAAATTCACACTGATGTACTAAATTATGAAATATCAAACATCAAGAGTTTTAATACATCCAAAATGGGTTATACAAACCTTTTCAATTCCATTTTTATTGTGGCCTAATTAGATAATTATGTCATCCAGACAGCATCAGGTGCAGCAGCATGCCAGCTGATGGATGCGGTTCACCCAGGTTTGGTACCAATGCATAAAGTCAAATTTGATGCAAAGAATGAGTACGATATGATACAGAATTACAAGGTCCTTCAAGATGTCTTCAACAAGCTCAAAATTAGCAAGGTACTGGCAATCTGTGCCTATTATTTATCATCGTCTCTCAAAGAAAATGGAGAAGTTGGTAGACTAGGAAAGAGCAGGCTAGTTATTGGAATTTAATTCAAGCAACATATAAAGTATGCTTTAGAAAGTAGAAATCAGCATATACTAATCATTAACTTTTATTTTAGATAGTAAATTTAGTGATATTTCTATTTCCATTCATTGAAGTTCTATCTCTAAGGGGCAATATTGTTCCTTCTTTGGCAGCATGTTGAGGTGAATAAACTAATTAAAGGGAGACCACTTGATAATCTCGAGTTCATGCAGTGGATGAAGAAGTATTGCGACTCTCTCAACCGAGGGGCTGCTAGCAAGTAATTTACCAGCACATCTTTTTTTTCCCTATTACAGATAGGGATTATAATGTTAAATCTGATTTTTATGTGTGACGAGTCTGAGATATTGAGCTCTATTAGTGCTTAACAGGAAGTCACTGTGGAACAGTTTATTCTTTTTCTGATTGCAACAAGAGTTTGATTATTTTATAGATTAAAACTGTTGTGACACCTACATATTGGATTTTTCCTTTGTCCTTCTGCATATACCCTATAGTTATTGTTTTAAAGGCATATATATATATATATATCCTTTTCAGCTACAATGCTATGGAGAGAAGAGAAGGCAGTAAAGGAGGAAAAGAAACAAACAAGAAGGCTGCAGCCCCTTCACAAACCAATAGCAAGGCTTCAGGTGCAGCTCAAAAGGCCCATTCATCTCAGAATACAAGGAGAAGTGATGCTCATTCTACTAGTGCTCAAAGAAATGTGAAAGCTTCTAGTAATGCTGGAGCCCAAGCACATGCCGAACAAGTAAAATAATATTTTTGCATTTTAATACTTCTAATAATTTGCTTATAGATCACCCCACGTTACATTTTTATTAAGCAATGTCAGTATAAAATAAATCACACTTAACAATACTGAAATGAGGGAGATGTTTTAAAGTTGTTTTGTACTCTATGGTTACGCAACTGGGTACAGAAATCTTGAGGATATATTGAAATTTCTTTTCAATACTATGATTTTGTATTTTTAAGTTAACATGTTAAATAGTAAAGCTATTGATTTTAATGCAGATCACAGAATTGAAAGTCTTCATCGATAGTCTTGAGAAAGAACGTGACTTCTACTTCTCTAAGCTCAGGGACATAGAAATCTTATGCCAGACCCCTGACATTGATCACTTACCAGTAAGTGCCTGTTCCTTCAAATTCATTTGTAGGTGTGAGTGGGAGTGAGGGATATGGGGCAGAGACTGGGGGTGAATACATTATTTACTCACGGTAACACAAGTCCTTCCATCAAGGCTATTTAATTTAAAGCTGGTCACTTTTAGGTAAGCATGCCACACTAGCTAAATAATGATAAGGAAAATCCAAACCTGATATTGGTTAGTCGGTAAATTCTAACCAGCTCACTATCAGTTAATTCGTTTAGTTATAGCTGGATTAGTTTGGATCGACCTGTCAAAAACTAACCGTTCACAATAGCCAGATAGTTGGGAGAAGATGCTTGTAGAAATAGTTTAATTTCCAATATATAAATTTGAGTGCAGATTGTTGCTGCCATACAAAAGATACTTTACGCAACTGATGCTGACCCAGCAGTGGCAGCTGAGGCACAAGCCATGGTAATGCAACACGACCAGCCAGTAGCACTGAGCCCCATAGATGAAATATCAGAAGAGAGGCCCAATAGACCTGAGACCCAGAAGAGGAAGAGCATTGACTGCTTTGAGGCCTTTGACATTGGATCAGGCTCAAGGCCACGACTTTCTGATATCTCAGATGTGCAGTCTTGTGAATCGCCACTGATAAACTACTGAGTTTTCTTTGTTGTGATGTAAGCCCTTTTATAATTTATATTATGTTTATCTTTTCACAACTGAAGATTTTGGTGAGGATATTATGGGATAAAACACAGAACCCCTGTTGGACACTCAACTTTCTCTTAATTTAGCTAACTGCTTGCACATTTCATTGGCAGGTTGTTTGTAGTGCAACAAGTGTTGCTCTGTTGGTATGATCCAAGAGTTGATGATCAGAATAGAATTTGCTCTATAAACATATTGAGCTTACTAGGCTAATATTGCACGTTAGTCTTGGTTTGATGTATTAATTTTTCTTCATTTTATTCATAGACTGATTATTGCGTGTTCCTTGTTTTCTTTTTATTTCTAATGTACTGTGTTTATTTCGGGTAGCATTGTCTCAACTTTTCTTGATTCAATATGTGTTTCCAATCTGCAATTACTGACCTTCAAGAAATTAAGCTTCAAAAAGTGACATTTGTGCTAGTCATATCTTTTTGTAATACAATCACGCAAAAGGCAACAAAATTACTAACAAGATGAGCAAAATAATGGTAGAAAGAAATACCTAGGGTTTGCTTCAGAGCTCAATTTAGGAGGAAAAGGAAGTAGAGGTTAAGTTAAAAAAAAATAGATGTTACATGCTTCAGAGTTTCAAATGGAAGGAAGAAAAATGATTCCGAGTTAAATCTTTCTATCGAAATAACTAATTTTCTTATTCTTTAATTTGAAGGGTAGCTCTTTTCCTCCCTTGTCCTCCTTTCCTTCCCCTTAATTTTGGCATGGAACAGACCCTAAGATACAAAGAAATGATTAGGGGTGTATAGTGGGTGGATCAATGATTTTCTATAAAAATTTCAACCCAAAACCGGTTATATCAGATTGAAAGAATTCTTTATTTAACTCATCCTTAACTCAAACCCAGCCGATAATTTTTTTTTGTATACGGATTATACGAACTATTATTCCAATTGTGCATATATAAAATGAAAAGAATTTAGCATATAACATTAATAACAAAGATGTCATCAAGAATAAAAGGTTTAAATTTGCTTCACATATGATAAATAATATGAAGTTCTAGTTTCACTGAATATACCATTTTAGCTCACAGTATTACATTGTGATTGGTTTAGTTTTTTTTTTGTCAAATTCTTGTTGTTAAGCTTTGTTTTCCGACAGTAGAGTAAATTTTATGTTATGATGAGGATCTAAATGAGACGAGGTTTACATAGAGTTCAAACTGACAGTTTAGTCTTATGATAAAACTGAAAAAAGCATCTGGACGAAGTTATTATCATATATTATCAATTTTAATTTTCAAAATAAAAATAAGTTGAAGCAAAACAACCATTATTATTCATTAGTAAAAGTTGCATTTAATAAAATGTCAATAGATAATCAAAAGTAACAGAACAAGCCCTTTTTATTTCTGGCAGGAATGTTTAAACGCATTGCCTAATTATTTCTCTGGGGTCGCCATCTAAGGACTAAGGTTGATAAATGCCACTTCATAAGCAGCAAACAAAGAATATTGTAGTGACAAGACACAAAATTTTCATAGAAATAAATCATAATTCAAGCTTTGATGGAAGTTATTTTCAGAAATGATTTTTAAGTTTATTTTTTGATATATTCGTAGGTGTATTGTAAGCCTACGAATAATGAATAAAAAAAAAAAAAAACAAAGAATAGGATATTGCATTATTAACTCAAACAACTAGGTTGAAGAGCAAATTTATATCCCAAAACAAAATAAAACATACCCAACCTCATAAATTACAGGTGGGTTGAACAGATCGGCGGGTTGATAATTTTTTTTTTACAACCCTAAAAATGATCGATTGAATAATCACATAACATTTATTGAGATTCATCACGAAACAATATTTGCTTCCAATTAGGTACTTGCTGATTTAACTCCGCCTATGTTTTACATAGCCAGTCCAAGTCCAAAAAGAAGGTTTGTGACAGGCTTGGCGAGTAAAGAAAAAAATCAGTCAATATTATGAAAATGAAATGTAAGCTTAGTTTCTAACCTACCCCACCTATTGAGACAAAAGGCTTTATTGTTGTTGTTAGGTATTTGATGATTTAGAACATAAACTTCGTATGCCTCCCAAAATTACGACATTTGTGTTTCTAATGTTTGTAATACAGCACAAGACAACAAAATTTATAACTAACGAGATATGCAAAAAAAAAAAAAATTAAAAGTGGTTAAAGCAGCTAAAATTTTCACCTATTACACCTATCGAGCCAATGTGTATAAATCAATGTACAAAGAAATAATTGACTAACAACTTTACTCTGCATCAACAAAAATCTGTGAAAGACAAACACAAAATCAATTGTTGTTATAATAAGGGAAAAATAATAATCAGGATATACAGGTCCAAATATAAAACATACATACCTCAATATCTAGCAAAGAATCATATACTTTCTTATCTTGAACAGAATGGACAGTTATTCCAGAAATTCTTTGCACGCCAAATTGTGTTGCCAGCATATTCTGTATAACAGAATGTTAGTTCTGTGTAATGCTCATCAGGTACAACCATGTGGTGTCAAAAAAGATGACCACAGTAGGTTTTGGACCTAGAGTGAAAGCTAAAAGTATCAAGGAGGGTGACCTCTTACCAGCTCAAAATTGATTGAATCCAAACCCTCCACCGAAGGTAAAACCTGTCAAAGGAGTCAGAACTATATTAAAACTTCGAAAAAGATAAGCCATCAATTAAATACTCAGAAATTTCTCTTTTCGACCATTTGATTGAAATTTATCAGATCTAGTCAGATCCCTTTCATTGTACATAGTACAATGCAGCCTTCCTTCAACTTCTGCTAAGATGTATTACTACATCACCATTGATTTATGCACCATGACATCACAAGAATACTACATTCTACTTTGTGAAAGTCATCAATCATCTGAGGTAGCATCCTAGAACCATGCCATCGACATATTGGCCATTGATAGGTGCCAAGCCAGTACAGTTAAGTGCTTGTGAAGGGCTGCATTAGACTAGATGCAATATTCACGAGGCTAATTGAACCAGAATAAAAAAAAAATACAAAAGGGTCAAAATAGATTTTTCTTAAAAAAATGACCTAACTGAAAGCAGGAAAATAGTTCAGAGGCTAAAATGCAGACAATCTGGTCTAATAATACTACACAACAAATCCATCACTCAATTAAGTCAATTCACTTACCAATTTCTGTAATCCATTTAGCATAACACACCTGTCGTCACTGGAGATACCAGAAGCTATGTACACTTCAAAAGGGCCAACTGTTCTCTCTGTTTGGTTTGCAAGGCACAAGTGTACCTAAAAAGAATAATTCATGAATGAGACAAAAGGTACTTATTTGTTAAAATAGAATGTTCCTCCATACTTACTGAAAAGGGTTGTTCGAGTATGATCTTAGATGGACGTTTGACAACCTGCAGGTCTATGTCCTTCTTAGGTCGCTGCCAAAAACAAAAAGAACTCTATTTTAGAAAAATCCCATGAATAAAATTATAGTCAGTAATAGACCTGGATCGTGCACATTTTGCTTAAAACAGTAGCTTGTTATTTGCATTAGATTTGTACTTGAAAAAAAAAGAAAGGATGTTAACTACCCAAGCAACATATTTGACTTACTACATGTCATTTCATAAGTTTCAACTGGTCCCTTTTGTGTTAGCCCTTGGTAGTGAATGCCAGGTTAAATAATTGGCATACTAATTGGTTGCAAAGTCTTTCAAAGTAAATCAATCTGAACCTATGCCAACCTCAGTAATGTAGAAAAGTCTCTGCATGGATTTAACTGGAGGAACAAACATAAATAAGATGAGATGGAGTACACGATCATATTCACCATACCAAGTTGTTATTAATGCTGCGAGTCTGTAGACGACCAGGTTCACCTAAGTTAGTGCGCCATGTAATTTGGAATTTACCGAGAACAGTGCTAGGATCCTCCTTTGTTTCTCCTGTTTCATGTGACCTCAGCAAATAGAGATAATTGCATATCCCACCATTAGCTCTTATAAAAACTGGCTGCTTCAATAAACTCCTGCAAATATACCTCAAAATAATTAAAAGGAACTAAAACTGCCTTACAAATGACCAGGTGGACAGTTCTCAATTCATCCAGGTACTCAGAACAGTTGAAACTTGATAACCAGAGAGGACCCTGATATAATTTCATATATTATATATAAAAACCTTTTTCATTACTCCGATTGGGTTTCACTTCTAGCCTACCCCAACTTGTTTGGTACCAAAGGCTTTGGTGGCGGTGGTTGTTGTTGTTGTTTTTGTAAGTGTAGTTTTTTTTCTTTTCAAAAGGTTACCGTGTCCTAGAGTTCTTCAAAGAGGTATGTTCATCAGCTTCTAATTTTGTTGCAGTCCATTGGGGTGCTGGTTCAAACTCAACTTGATCCATATAAAGGTTTGACTTTGTGTGATTTTCTATGCAAGCCTCCAAAAATGTATCATCCTGAGATACCATATCACCATGAGGAAAACAAATCAAAATTAAGAATATTAGAACCCCAACAATTTGTTTCTGCATGATCAACATCTACATCACTTTCATGTTGCTTGAAAGTTTACAGACATGCCTCATATTTTCTAATAAGAATAAACCACAAATCAACAGGCATATTATCAAGAAGAGCAAATCAATAAAAAAGGCTTACTTACAGGAAGAATATCTTTTGAAAGACAAGCGATAAACACCTACCTTGAATGTGCGAACCTGGGTCATGGAAAAGAAACAAATCCTTTAAGAAACTTGCAATGTAATAATTAAATCAGATATTTAATAGCATAAAACAATTAAATGTATCAAGCAGTACCTTTGTTCTAACAGAAAGAGGGTTAGCAACAACAAACTTAAAAAATTGCGGGAGATATTTCCTCTCTGTGCTGTCACCGTCAACATACAAAGCAGTGCATACAAGCCTAAGGGAACAAGTAGCAAACAAGAAAAAAAATATCAATAGATATGAATTTAAAAAGCCACACAAACAGTACTTTGCAATGTAAGAACACGGTGCAAATAAAAAAAATATATTACGTGTGGGCCCCAAGTTCTTTAACATCATGCTCTACAATGAAGTCATATCTGCCACCTGCTCTAATTGACTCGACGGGTGATTTTGAAGTATCTAGAAGCAAAAATCTTTGCTTCTCAGTTTGAATCTCTGCCTAGATACAGCAGCTTATTGTCAAGCATGAGCAAGATTTATGTCAAGACAAATAAATTTACAATGGTTTCAGGGAAAAAAGAAGAGCAGAACACCTTAATGATAACATCTCTTACTTCATATCCAGAGCTATTATTTATGCTAATGTAGCTACAGAAGGTCTCCCCTAGGTATATTGCCCTAAGAAACAGCAAAGTTTTACCAGAGTTTCAAAGTGTCAAGCAATCTACTACATTAGTTAGTAAAACTCGAGTTGTTATCACAAATAAGCAGAAAATTAGTTGCATGTTTCTATCATTAGAAACATAAAAAATTATATGATCCAAAACATAACTCCAGTCAGTGTTGAGATCAGTATATCAGAATTCGAAAGGAAACAAAAATATATGAAACACAAGCCTTATGAATACTTCCTTGCTCACAACCGACTGAACTCACATCCTTCTTATTATCCAAACCAGCAGAGGAGCTGTACCAGTAGTAGTCCCTGACTCCCTGGAACTGGACTACCATAGCATGTACACACTACTAATAAGCAATACTCACCTTTTTTATTATTGTCAGTAACAGTTCCCTATAGATGAGAACTACTAAGCATCTCAACCGACCTCTCTCAATTCTAGCATAGGTACATTACTACCACATCTTACGATTAATTTAAAAGAAAATAAACAATTTCTTGTTATCTACGAACCCGAATGATTGGGGTAGCAGGAGGAATCCAGAGAGACCCATGGCATCCGTAGGATTATCAATGAACAACCTCTTTCTAAAGTCAAACTCGCCTCCTTCGGGGAAGGATTGATCGGAAGAAGCGAGATCTATAAGGTTCGAGGGGACCTGTGGATTGGCGTCCGAGAATAGATCCTCTCCGGCGAAGAGATCGGTCGGGTGGAGACGAAGCACGGCTTCTTCGGCGTGCACAGCAGGTCGGCTCAGACGCATCACTCGAAAGGCCAGGGAGTGTTCCCCCGGCGTAGCTCCGGTGGGTGCGCGTTGGCCTGACATGGCTGGGTTAGAGTCAGCGACGAGCGAAGAAGCGAGCGAGAGAGAAGCGATCGATTCTCATCTTCCTTTGTGTTTCTTTTTACTTAATTTTTTCTTAATTCTTTTTTGCTTTTGGAAAATGTGTTGGGCCAAAAGCCAGAAACCTTTTTAGGCCTAGAGAAGGTACTGGGCTTTAAAATATGTATACGGGCTTATTAAGTCCCAGTTATGGTCTCTTGCTTCTTTTTTCTGGATAATGGAAAAAACCAAAAAATTGACACAATTACACAAACGATGGGAGATGAAATAAGTCGACTTCTTCCATCTTTCATTCTTTTTTTTATTTCGCTTTTGAAATAGGGTTTTAGTTCTGGGAAGGGGTTTGAATCCTCATAGCTTTGAATCAAATTTGAATTCAAATTTTTTTTGCAGTCATCAAATTACATCAAGATTCACACTTTTTACATAGAATTCAGACCTGATGAAAATGCATAAATCTCTTACTAATCTTGATGCATGAAGATGTACCCCTCCCTTTAGTTTTAGGCCCTCCATTCTAGAAGATAATGCAACTTGTTAGTTTGTTGACTTGTTGCGTAGCGGAAATGTATGTTTTTTCAAACTTACCATACACGTTTATTTTTAGGTGACTTGACTTGAGGAGCCCTTATAATACCTGATAATGAGCAACGCAGCTTCCTTTCTTATGTCTCAAGTAGAATTCTACTTTTAGTTTACAATTCTTATTATTTTTAAAATGGAACACGGTTTACTTTACGAATTATCTTGGCTACTCCACCAGATACGCACAAGTACGATAGGTCCATGATTTAAACAATTTTGTTTGTTAGGGCAGTTAGGATAAGAAATTGATCAATTAATGGTCAATAATTAAGAATGGAGAGTTGATATATCGATATTTTCATTGATACTTCTATCGATCTCAACATGACAGATTCAGTTGAGTTCAGTTTGCATTAGAGCTGGGCAAATAACTCGCGGCTCGTGACTCGCTCACAACTCGCTCGGATAACAGTTCGGATAAACTCGCTCAGATTCAACTCGAGCCAAATCCAGCTTGAGTACTATTCGAGTCGAGTTCGAGTCAAGCATGACTCGCTCAGTGACTCTAATATTTGGCTCGTATATGGGCCTTCTGAATTTAGTTATCATATTGTCCAATTTAAGTTATTTGAGCCTAACGAATTGAGTTGATATTTTAACTTAAGTTTATTATGAGTTTCTAATTGAGTTAGTATGCAAGTTGAGTTATTTAAGTTGCTGATTTGAGCTCAGTTGAACTATTTGAGTTATTTAAACTATAAAAGAAACATGTTAACTGAGCGGAATGCGAGTTGCGAGTTGGCTCGACTAAAATCCAAGTTGATTACGAGTTGGCATTTGAGCTCGAATGTGACTTGATTACTCAAGTCAGCTCAGCTCGAATAACTACCGAGTTGAGTTCTAGTTGGGGTCGACTCGCTCGAACTCGACTCGATGAACAGCCCTAGTTTGCATGTTGTTTTTGTTATGATGCATATTGTTTTTTGTATTATGCATGTTGTTTTTGTTATTATGCATATAATTGATCGAACGTTCCACTGAAAACGAAAGTCGCTACGCTCATCGATGCGGACTGGACCAATCCAGTTGCATTTATTTTGAAAAATTGTTCTCGTTATTATACATGTTGTTTTTGTTATTGTACATGTTGTTTTTTGTTATTATGCAAGTAATTAACATGCAAAATAATACAAATAACATGCATAATAACAAAAACATCATGCATAATAACGAAAACATAATAAATCATAAGTAGAACAAAAAAACATAATAAACTTAATATATAAATCATAAGTATTTGACTGTTATGTATGTTATTAGATGCACAATAACGAAAACAACATGCATAATAACGAAAACAATATGCATCATAAGTAAAATAAATTTTCGTCGGAACTCAACTGGACGTGTACAGTGGATATCGATGACGGGATCGAAGTTGAGATCCGCGAAACATTTTGCTTAAGAATATTAGACAACGAGGACAGTTTGATGTTTTCGTTTAGTAGATATAAAATAAATTGATATTAAATGTTATGCTATTTTTTTATCAATTATGATTTAAATTCGATATCTGATCAGACATGGTGATAGAAAATACTTTACATGAGGATCATTTTACATAATAATGCTAAACTTTAATTATTAAATGATATTTGTAGCATGCACATAAAAGTCGGTATTTTTTTTACTTGAAGATAAACAAGTCTGTAATTCTTTGCTTAAACACAATCGAAAAACTGTTCAGTTGATAGGAAATACAAAATTAAAGCGAACTAGAAAGAGAAATTTAGGAGAATAATTTTATTGTATTGATCTTGTTATTGTTTATAAATACAATAGTTTATTTATAAATTTGATAATTTACTAAGCTAAATATCTTCTACACTAATCATCTCTAATATATCATACTTACTCCTATTTATGCTAATTATCTCCACATCATGCATATAATAGTATCTCGAACAATACATTCAACATATATTTCTAACATCTCCTCAAGCTCATCGTGTGGTACGTTTGTTAAGTTTGTCTTGCAATTGTCTTAATAGCATCAATCTTGAATTTCAAATTGTTTGTTGAGTCTTCATGAAAAAAAAAGAAAAGAAAGAGAGACAAGCTCTTTTAGCTCGAGAAATTTTTCAGAAGGCTTTTTGTCTAACACTTGTTCTTGGAAGCTAGTTGGAGGCTTCTTGAATGAAAGGAAAATAAAAATGCTTATTTTGAGTCTTTTGCAATGGTTCTTTAGTTCATTAGTATTTTGACTCAATGGTTCTTTGATAGATTTGATTTATGCATTTGAAAATAGATTTTTTTACTTGATGCAATATATTTTTATGCATATAATTTTTTTCTATTAATATTTTCAAAAAAGAGTTTTGTTTTATTTATACTTTGAAAATATACTATAAAAGATTATTTTTAGCAAATATCCTTTTATTTATGGTAAAGGGAAATTTCAAGGTTTTTAAATTTTATGTATAAAAAGTATTTTTTTTACTTATAGAAATTTGATTTAGACTTTTTAACATGAGGTTTATTTATTGAAATTTTTTTGTCATTATCTCTCTATGAAAATTTTCCCAACACCATTAGTTATTCTGTTGCCTCTGTTTCTAATCAAATGACAACTCCATTTCATTATGTAACATAATATTATCGGTTAGGAGTTTTGTTTTAAAATAAATATAATGACAAAACTTCAAATTTTTTCCTTTTCATTTTTGTACACATTGTTATTTTTCACAAACATCACAAAAAATTGGAAAAGAAAGTATCAAGTACTTGCGCACACCTCCCTTGTTAATCATTAAATTTGGAACATACTCCAATAACTTAAGATATAATTCAACATAAACATTGGTTTGCTAAAGTGCTTATATAGTTATATATTAAATTAACAACACAACGCGTCAACGCCTACCCCCAATTCGGCAATTCCCCAAACTTGATGCCGCCACAACTTGAGACCAGCACGCCAATGATTTTTTCCCTAATCGGTGCTTCTCACCTTAACCTATACAGCTATACTTGATACGTGGATCTCTTCCAATAAAAAAAAAGATACGTGGATCTCTGCCTCTCGCTCTCTCTCTCTCTCTCTCTCTCTCTCTAGTCTCCCTTTTTAACCTTTCCTAATCCATTACCTTCCCTCTTCTCCATCTTCATATAAAACACCAGTTCCTTATTCCTTCCCATTAGACTTCTCCTAACTCGATCAATTTGAATTCAAGTTCTGATCTTATAGTGGCCGTGGTGTTTGGTTCATTGGTTCCCAGTATGAGTCTTCTCTCAGTTTTGGGTTATTTGGGTTTCTTCCTTCTTCTCCTTAGGGTGGTGCTCTCGTACAAGTCTCTCCTTCATCTCTTGCGCTGGTGCTGGTTTCGTGTAGGCGAATGGGCCCAAGTGTACCAGTACTTTGATGTACCCCGGTACGACACAAGTTCTCAAGAGAACCCGCTGTACCGAAAGGCGGTAGCTTATGTTGCTTCGCTTCCTTCCCTTGAGGGCTCGGACTCGGCTTCCCTCTTCTCCTCAGCATCCTGGTCGAATGATTTCTCTCTCCAGTTGGGCCCCGGTCAGACCGCCCGGGATTCTTTCCTTGGAGCCCGGCTTACATGGACCAAACCTTCGACAGGTCATGATCGTCTTGTGCTCCGTGTGCGACGACAGGATCGAGTGCGTGTCCTTAAACCGTATCTATTGCATCTCGAGTCTGCGGCAGATAAGCTCCTCTTGAACCGTCGCGAATTACATCTCTTTTTTAATGCCAGTAATGGCAAGGATGGTACCAAATGGGTGTCGATGCCCTTCACCCACCCGGCCACAATAGACACATTAACCGTGGATTCAAACCTTAAAATCCGCATGCGTGCCGACCTAGAAGCATTCCTTGAAGGCCGTGCATATTACCATATGCTTGGAAGAGTATGGCGCCGCAGCTACCTTCTCTACGGCCCACCTGGCACGGGTAAATCTTCTTTTGTAGCAGCTATGGCAAGATTTCTTAGTTTTGACATTTATGACATAGACCTGTCACGTTGCGGCCCTGAAGAGCTCCGTTCTCTCCTCATACGCACCTCCCCTCGCTCTCTCATCCTCATGGAAGACCTCGATAGGTACCTTGAACAGACCGGCGCGTCGGGCACGGGCAGTATACTCTTGATCATGGATGGCATCTTTTCATGTTGCGGGGAAGAGCGGGTGATGGTTTTCACCATGAGCAGAGACAAGGATGGAGTTGACCCAGCCATACTCAGGCCCGGGAGGCTCGATGTACACATTAACTTCCCCATGTGTGACTTTGACGGGTTCAAAGCACTTGCTAGTAGTTTCCTCGGTGTCAATGAGCACAAGTTATTTCTACATGTGGAAGAAGGGTTCCAAACCGGGGCACAGATTAGTCATGCGGAGGTAAGCGAGATTATGATCGCTAACCGACGATCCCCAACACGTGCAATTAAGACAGTGATAAATGCACTCCAGCATGCGGCATCTGAGGTGAGGAGCAGCTCGGCAATGAGACGGATTAGCCAGAGCTTTGGTGGCAGCCGATTGAGTAATGCGGTTAACGATGGAGATAGCGAGGTCCTGAATGTACAGGAGAAGGACAATGCACCGGTGAGGGAAATTAAGAAGCTTTATGGGTTTATTAAGCTCAAGAGTAGGAGGGAAGCGGGGATGGTGGTACCGATGGATGCCGAAACACCAGCAGTTAGAAATAACGGCAGTAAAGGAATGGAAATTGAAAGATAGTTTTTGAGGGAAGGTTTTAACTTTTAAGTATAGTCTTTTGTTTGGGGATTTCAGGATTTTAGTTGTAAATAACTCTTATTTTTGTAGTTTGTTTTAGGTTTATGAAATATAGGAGAATTGTTCATTATATGAAAAAAAAGGTATTGTAATCAATATTGATCAAAGATCGATTGCTCAATTATGTAAAAAATATGACACCTTTGTGGAATTGCGTAACGGTTAGTTCAACTGCCTCTTGATTTCTTCATTGGAACATCAAGCAAATGAGTGTCGTGTTGTAATGCTAAGTATAGATAACATCATTTTCAAATTATATTTATATTACATTCCTTTTATAAATTTCAATTATATTTATATTACATTACTTTTATAAATTTCTGCACTTCTCTAATTGTCCGTTTTGGCATTCAAAAAATATCGAAATAGAGTTCTATTTTAACACGAAAGAAATGCCAAACACAAAATAAAAGAATAAAATAATGGATCGGAGAGTCTATTATGATATACCATCATAAGGATGAAATACCATAAAACACTATTTTGCATGACAAAATAGTGAATTTTTATCATACTTTATTATTATTATTATTAGAGTAAGACTATTGTACTTTTCAAAGGACATGCTTTGTGAATTTTGATCATTTGATTTCTTGTCAAAATCATTTTTATTACAACCGAATCCAATGTCCCAAAATTACAAAGCATGTGCTTTGCAAAGTACAATATTCTTGCTCATATTATTAATATTATATTTGTTATTATTATTATTATTATTATTGTTACTATTATTATAATACTAATACTTTAGTATATTATATATAATTTATTATTATCCATATTATTATTATTTCAAAATTACCTTTATTGTTAAAATAATATTAATAATTACAATTAATAATAATAATAATTTTATTATTTTAAATAATAAATGCATATTATAATATTTTTATTATTATTACTATAATTATCATTATTATTTGATTATCTTGTATTATATTTGTAATTAACAATATTTTATTATATTCTATATATAATTTATTATTATTATTATCTTTATGACTAAAATAATATTAATAGTTACTATAATTATTACTATTTTTTGAAGTAATGCAAATTATTAGAATATTTATATTATTGTTATTATTATTATTATTATTATTATTATTATTATCGTTATTATTATTATTGATATTGATATTATATTGTATTGTTATTTTGTTATTTTATTATTATTTTAAAATAATAATATCATTATAATTATTATATTTTTTCTTATATTATCATTATTACTATTATGTTATTAGTTATTATTATATTATTCTTGTTGTTATTATCATTAATATTATTATTTTTATTTATTTTTGAAAATAATGCATATTATTATTAGAGCATGGCTAAAATAATATGCATAGTACACCCTATTTTGTACTATGCATATAGATATAGGTCATTAAATTGAGATTTAAGTTGCTCAATAAATTCTTCATATGAAAATATTGTAGGAAATCAAATTTCTTGATTTTTTAGAGCTTTCTAGCTATTTTTTAAATATTTTTTAAAAACAGTCCAGATTTAATACTACAAAAGTGCCATTTCTTGGCTGTTTTTAAAAAATATTTAAAAAATAGCAAGAAAGCTCTAAAAATCACGAAATTTTATTTCCTACAAGATTTTGATATGAAGAATTTATTGAGCAACTTAAATATCAATTTAATGACTAAATTAAATACAAATGGGCGCATAGTACGTTATGTGGTGTACTATGCATATTATTTTAGCCATGCTCTTATGAGCATATTATTAATTTATCATATTGTTCAATTTATTATTGTTATCATTATTATATTATATCATCATCATTATTATCATAATAAATATTTGTACTATTCTAATTAACACTTGTTAACGACTAATTTACTCTTCCGAATAGTCGAGAATATCAATTTTTCTATCACTCTTTCAAAATCAAACTATTCTACTTTTACTATTCTAAAATGTGCTCTTCCGTCGCTAGTCTTTGTTTTGCCAAACGGATAACTAAATTAAGATATTGAAGGTTGCTAATGAATAATTATTATTGAAAACTATTTTTCATCAAACCAGCTAATTACTTTTCAACTCCGTCCAACCACTGTCATTATACAATATCGATTAACCATTATATCATATATATTAATTCTTATCGTGTAATTTACACTCAATTATTAAATCAACAATAAATTGACTATTTTATATTGTGTCAATGCTACCGAACATATGATATTGAATTTAATAAACACACTGTCTCTATAAGTTGATCTGAACGGAGTTGGATAGAATGATGGTTAGACGGGTGGTACGACTCATTATTATATATTTATGAATAATACGTAATTTATATATTAGAACCTGTATAATTTGCATAACTATTTTTTTAAATGTTTTGGATAGCTAAAAAAATTGTTCAAATATGTATAGAGTTGATTTTTTTTTATTAAAAAAAATGAACTCTTTACATTAGAGAAGTCAATCCTATATTGATTTTCGTTTTTTGAGGCAGTAGGCAAGCACCTACTAAATTTTTCATTAAAAAATGAATAATTACAATGACCTGAAAATAAAAATAAAAATAAAAATAAAAAGGAAAATGAAAAATATTTACACGAATCCAATCCTATGGCAGTTGTCGGTGGTGAGGTGGAGCTGGTCTCGACAGAGGCGATTAGATCAGCGGAGCTGGTGTGGCGGATTTGGGGCGAGGAAACATGCGATGAGGTGGGACGTGCAATGTGCATGGCGGATGTGCTGTCAGGTAGATTCAGTGTGGCAACTGCATCAGTGGCTAGATCTAAATCCTAGATTTAGGTGCAATGAGGTGTGGCGGCGTCATAGGGGTTTGATGTGGAGGATCTGAAGCGAAGGGGCGTGCGAGGTGGCAGAATGTGGTGTCGGGTGGATCTGGTGTGGTGGCGGCAACTAGATCTAAATCAGTTTAGGAATGCTGCGAAAGATTGGGTAGAGGAGTCGGGAGCGACAACGTCAGTCGGCTGGAGGGCGAGGCAGAGGCCGGAGAGCGGGTGTAGCACATCGTTCGACAGTGACGGTGGCAAGGCGAGACAACTTTCGTGTTTGTTTCTCAACAACTATAAAAAGAAAGAATAGATGTAGGAGGAAAAGAAAAGAAAGAATGAGGTGGCAACAAAGAGGAGGGATTGCAGGGGAGGCCTGCAGCGCTTTCCTGCCTATAATTTCTCTTTTAGTTGTGTGTATTTTGAATCGATTGGAAGTTAGAGCAGTGCTTGAAAAAAATTAAAAAAATATTACTATCCTATATATATTTTCAAGAGTAAAAATGTCAAATTATATAGTTGGCTATATTTGAAAAAAAATACTAAACGATAGCTAGTAACTTTTTTCTTACATTATGAAGTATATTATGAAGTATAAGTATGTTGACATATTATTTATATTATAATAAGACAAAAATTTGAATACATCAATACACTAAATTAATTTGAACTTTTAATCTTGATTTATAATGAGAATTTTGATGTATAACAGTTCGAAATAAATATCTAGTGTACTTATATTTGATGTACTCAAGTTTGTATATCTATATTATATTGGAATGATATTTCATTATATCAGTATTATATTACTAATATCACATTGGTACATAGATTAACAAGTGCTAACTGTTATTAGTTTAAGTTCACAATCACTTCTAAAGAATCTGATGGGTCATTATTTATCGTGAAATCTCGCCGAAAATAAATTGGAATATATGGTGGACCACAAAAAATAACAGGTTATTTATCATACAAAAAGATATCTAAAATATTTGTTGCCTCATAAATTCCAGAAAATAAATTGGAATATATGGTGGACCACAAAAAATAACAGGTTATTTATCATACAAAAAGATATCTAAAATATTTGGTGCCTCATAAATTCCAGAAAATAAATTGGAATATATGGTGGACCACAAAAAATAACAGGTTATTTATCATACAAAAGAATATCTAAAATATTTGGTGCCTCATAAATTCCATAAAATAAATTGGAATATATGGTGGACCACAAAAAATAACAGGTTATTTATCATACAAAAAGATATCTAAAATATTTGGTGCCTCATAAATTCCAGAACATTGCTGTTCATTTTTTAAATTGGGTGTCTGGTGAAACCTGCATCAGCGATCATTGCTACAATAAGTGCACAACTA